>VWZF01003891.1:3027419-3057768 GCA_013396755.1 Sclerurus mexicanus | reverse complement strand
GGGTCAGGCTGGCAGGGAGCGCAGTGAACCACCTGGTGCCACCTCCCTGCCCCGGCAGGGTCACCCCGGAGCAAATGGCACTTGTGTGCGGATGGTTCTGGAGTATCTGCAGTCAGGGCACTCCGCACCGTCTCCGGTCTCTGATCCGTGCTCGCTCAGTGCCCAGGGAAGAAGTTCCTCCTCGTGTCCAGGTGGAACTTGCCGAGCATCAGCTCCTGCCCCGCCGGCAGAGCGCGGTCCGGCCCTGAGCGCTCCCTGCAGATCCCCACGGACAGTGATGGGGCTCCCTCTCAGCTCTCTCTTCCCGGGGCTTGGCAGGCCCGGCTCCCTCAGCCCTCAGTCCCCACACCCTCTTCGTCACCCTCCCCTGGTCCCGCTCCAGGAGCTCCGTGTCCCTGCTGTCCCGAGGAGCCCAGACCTGGACACAGCGTTCCAGATGTGCCTCGCCAGGGCAGGGTCACCTCCCTCTGCCTCCTAATTAAACCCCAGGACACCTTGGCCACAAGGGCACTGCTGGCTCAGGGACAGCTGGTTGTCCCCCAGGTGCCCAGGGGAAGCTGTCACACCAGACTCCCTCGGGGTCACATCAGTTGAGTTCCTACTCCTACAGCACAATAAAGCCCTAATAACAATAAGGAGCTAAAACAAGCATAGATACTTAGATAGATACATAGATACATAGGTGATTGTAAGTAACCACTGAGCATAAAGGAATGAAACTTGATGACAGGTTTGTCCCTGCTTGGACAAAAAAAAGCTGCTTTTTTTTCCCTGGAACCAGGGGGATCTCCCACCATCAGGGAGGTGAGGTCCTGGGGGCTTCTTGTAGTGACCAGAGGTGAATAATTGCACAGCTGTAGTTTAGCAGATTAAACTTTGTGTATACCACCTACCTGCTGTAGTTGTCTGGTAGCAGGTAAGGGCATTAAAAGATGAGCTCTTCCCAATTCTCTGTTGTTCTTGAGGCCGTATTAAAATTGCATATTCTCTGAAAATGAGCTGTGGAAACAGAAGAAAGTGTAAGCTTCTTTGTCAGTTGCTCATATTATTTCAGTATTTTCCAGCTAGTACTGACAGTGCATAGATTTTTAAATCACCCAGATGAGTTTGAAACTGAACAAAGTATATCAAAGAAGAAAAAATTATAATTCTGACTTCCTTTAGTATGTTATACTACCATGTTTTGTTTTGGACTGCTCCTCAAAATTAGCAGGGTATGTATAATAAAGGTGGATTTTGCATCCCTTTAATTAGTTACCCCAATTATGTCTTGTGTTCTTATTGTGTTTGGTTTAGGAGTATTTTATAGATCAGCTGAGGTCAGATGGAGTTGTTCATCTTCCTCGGCGAGTTACCAATGAAATTGCAAATAATACTCGATATGAATTTTACACACAAGGAGGAGTCATCTTTGCAACAAGTCGGATCCTGGTGGTGGATTTCCTCACTGACAGAATTCCTGCAAACCTCATTACTGGTAAGAGCTTCATGAAATGAAGTTAAAAGTGTTCTGCTTGAAAATACATAAAGCTTCATTCTATATGAGAAGTTCCACTAACCAGTATTGAGGTTGAAGAATTATTCCTTTTTTTTCCTGTGAAGACTGAGGTAAAAGGAACAAATATGCAGTTCTTTCATATGTTTAATAGTTTTCTTTGCTCCAAACTTATTTAATTATACCTTGTTTAATCATACCATTTGAAAACATTCACATTATTTTTACATACTGACATGCATTTTTGTGGGAGGAAAGTAAATCGGCAATTAAATAATGTCATTGTTGTAAGAAACATAAAATTCAGACTGGCTTTCAAAGAACCATAATTGATTGCACTTGGTGAAACAGTGGTCTGTTGGACACTGGCCTGTGATTAAAACTGATTTTAGATGTCATGTTTTATCAGCCACGCACACTACCTATTTTTTGCATTAACAAATTACTCCTGATGACTTTCCTCATCAAAAAATAACAATACCTTACTAATGTCTCTCTTGACACACCTTGGACACTATCTAAATAGCAGTGTTATGAAGTAATGCTGTTACTGTCATTGTGAAGACTTCAGGATTAGGTTGTGACCTTTTTTGTTGTTCTATAGAAGTTATACATGGCAGATGTTAGAGCTACCTTTTTCCTCTCATGTTCTGTTCCCGTTTTCCCCCAACCACTGTTGTTTTTATGTTCCTGTCTAAGCTGGAAACCCTGTTACAGCCTGGAGAGCTGATAAATCTAAGACAGAGATACAAGAGTACTTTACAGCTATCTAAGGTTAACATCTTACTGATTAAACTTAGCTGGATATTGAATGTTTGGAAGAATGTAAATTTCTGCTTAAGAAGCTGTATCCTCTTCTTTTTAATTAATGTATAACAAGCTCCACTCTCAAAAACATTTTGAACAGTTTTATGCTGGAGTCAAAGGACACCAGATTTGTGAACTCTGATATTTATAGGTTGAAAAGGAGTGAACACATTTTCTGGGCAACCTATTTAAATTTCTCTTCTTCCCATTGACTCCTTCATCTCTACCTTTCTACCCTACCAGTAAAGAAAAAAAAAAGATGAAAACAAATACCCTAAAGATTTTAAAATAGTCCTGTCCTATACACAGAGCTGTAACAGGGTTTGCATTGCCACCAGAGGTCAGTGCCAGAGCAGGTGTGAGACCGGCTGCTTCATTTCCAACTTCCCCGACACCTGGTTCCATGTACCTTATCTGTGTTGAGATTGTACAGAAACAAAACAAAAACCTGCTATAGTGTTCCTTGAGCAGGTAACAGCAAAAGTATTTCTAGGTGTTATAAATGTTGATGAAATCAGTGTAGAATCACATGTGAATTAACATCTGATGAACTCATAAATGCAGCTAAATGAAGATAAGAAATTATCACTGCAGTAAAGAATTATTATTCCTGATGGGTTTAGCCAGGTAGAAATTATCTACTTGACAGCACAGTAAAACTGATGCAAGTTGGTTTAATAAAAAGTGGTAATAAGAGGGCTTACAGAGCAGGTATGAACCGACTCCATAAGCAGATATTTATTGACTAAAATTAGAAAGGTATTATGATAAACACACAGTCTTACTGGCCTGTTACAAATTTGGTGTCTCCTGTCATGTCCATTCAGAGTCACATTTTGACGGCCTGGAAGTTGTTCAGAAATTAGTACAATCATCATTATGTCCTGAAAAATTTGCTTCATGGGACAGATCTAACAATGTCTAGATAGAAAAAACAGCTTGTAGGGGGTTATTCCATGACTTAGTCATGCATGGCTAGCAGTTACACGGACGTGCTGAGTTGAAGACACTTGTTACAGAATTAAATGCACTGTACGTTTGTCAGCTTATGTAGGTACAAGGCAAAACTTGTGTTGTTTGATATCCTTTGCTTCCATTCTAGAAAGGCATTTATGATTCCACTGGAAGTTGTAACAGAGAAGAGTTACCACACAGGCCTCACTTCAGGAGGGGGAGAGGGAAAAATGCAGTTTGCTATTTAACACGATCAAGTGTGAGGAAAAAATAAGCCCTGGTTCAACAGGTCTTGTCTGAGTGCACTGTGAATCCCAGAAGTATTTGCCTCAAATGCCTAATTAAATTAAATTGTTGTTTGATTTCTCTTTACTAAAATGTGCTTGATAAATCTTTTATCCCTAATATACCCGTAGCCCTGAAGAAAATTAGTGGTGTACTCATACAGTTGATAGTACTTGCTGTCCTTAAGTGTGACTGTGACTTATCAGAAGGGGGAGAAAAGCAAAATAAATGTTTTCAGAAGTTCTTTGATTATGTAAACACTTGAACTGTTACCAATGAAACAGACTTGACAAGACAAATTCCAGAATTTCTCTAACAAAAGAATGTAAATATCACAGACTTAAAAACATCAAACTTGCTTTGTTGTAACAGTGTGTTATGTCATGCTTTTCCTCCTTTTAAAAGGCTCAAGTTCAAGTTATGCCTCAGTAGTAAAGAATTTTCTAAGCTAATAAGTCCTGCCACTGAAGCACAAACTTTTTTTTTTTTTTTTTTTTTTGTTAAAGATGGATCATTAACCCAGTTCTGTTTTTGGCAATTCTATGGTACTGAAACTGAGGAATCACTTGTTTGAACCTCAGAAAGTGTGTTCATTTTAGAAGATTTAAATTCCTATAATTAAAATAACAATAGAAGAATAAGACAGTTATGAGGAAAAAATCTAAACAAAGCTGGACCTTTCTGAACTTTTTTGTAACTTGACAATGTTTTATTTTGCCAGGTATTTTGGTGTACAAGGCGCACAGGATCATTGAGTCCTGCCAGGAAGCATTTATCCTGCGACTGTATCGCCAGAAGAACAAGCAAGGCTTCATTAAAGCTTTTACAGATAATGCAGTTGCATTTAACACTGGCTTTTGCCACGTGGAAAGAGTGATGAAAAACCTCTTTGTCAGTAAGCTTTATCTGTGGCCAAGGTGAGGCACTGCTTTACTTCACTGGAGAGTTAAACTTAAAAGGAAGATGAAGGGTAATACAGTGGGTTGCTCAGAAAATGAGGTGTATGCAGCCACACTGCTAATCTCTGTTCCCTCATATTCCCAAACAAATTTCATTCAGTTTCTGACAGAAGTGGTATTGAAGATGCTGAATTTCTGTAAGTACTTTTGAAAATGAACTCAACTCTATAAGGAGCTGAACCTTGTGGTAGAGCTGTCCTTTTAGACAACAGAAATCACAGCAAAAAGTGACATTCTCAATGGCTGAAGGAAAATTTCACTTGCTAAACAGAAGCCATGAAGTAACAGGAATGCAGCCTCTCAGTTCTGCCCTTCGTGCAGGTGTTTGTTTCCAGCTGTGCAGAAACTCCATGGATCTCTTTCTACATGTCAGACTTTGTGACTCTTCTTTTACGTGTATGTTGTGTATGAAGAATGTTTCTTGATGACTGATAAAAACCAAATTGCCCAGTTTGTGCCACATGTTAAGTCTTTCAGGAGCAGAGCCACAAATGGAACTGGACCCTCTGTCTGCTGCCCCATTCAGTGCTCTTGCCTTGGACAGGAGCTCTGCCCATTTGTTCCAGGCTAGAATGTGTTTCGCTCCATCTTAAGGAACTGTCAGTCTGTGTTGTAAACTGCTTTTTAACTGCTTTTTAACAGTCCTTCTTCCAATATCCCAGGGAAGTAGAAGTGGACATAACTAGGGCAGGAAAGGCTGAATAAAAGCTCTCTAAATTTTCTTCCTTGGCTTCCAAACCGTGCAAAGGCCTGGGGATGCCGAGTGCAGGAAGGGAGATGCCCATGGAGTTCCAGAGGGCAGCAGGAACTCATCAGGCTCTCTGAGCCTCCTTCCCTTGCTGAAGGGCAGTGGACATGTCTGTGCTTCTGCAGCCCGAGCGGTGCAACAAGGACTTGCTGGTCAGCAGTGCAGACTGGGAATGTCACAGGATCTGCTTTCACAGGGTTTATGAACCTGTTCCAGTTTCCCCCTTATGAGATTTTTTGGGTTTACTTTAATATTTGCTATGTGTAATGATGATGCAGAGTCTAGTGCAGTCATTTTCTATGGATCGTTCACCAGCACTATGGGCTCACACGACTGCAATGACTACAGTCCTCATTGTGGAACAGATGGTTTTCTGAGGCTGTTTGTAAGATTGCAGTCTTCACATCAGTAGAATCTGATTTGTTTTGGAATTAACTCACTTGTTTACATTTAAAACAATTGTAATTGTAGTTTATACAAACTTTTGAGTAATTGTGGGTCAAGAAAACTTTCCATCTAAATCTTAATTAACTGTTTTCCTCTTAGATTTCATATAGCAGTGAACTCGTTTTTGGAGAAGCATAAACCTGAAGTGGTGGAAATACATGTGGCCATGACCCCTGCTATGCTTGCTATCCAGACGTCTATCCTGGACATTATGAATGCGTGTCTGAGAGAACTCAAACATTATAACCCAGTTCTTGAAGTAGAAGATCTCTCTTTAGAAAATGCTATTGGAAAACCTTTTGACAAGGTAACCACTTTGATTGTTTTGCAGTGTCTGACTAACAGGATGTAGATCTTCCAACTGCCATGCAGACAGAATATTATTTGTAAAATAAATACCCTTCAGCAGCTGAGTGTTCTCGCATGACATGTTTATTGCCAGTACGAGGTGATGTAATAGTGATGTGACAGTTGCCAGTAGGGTTTTTGGTGTACTAGTGTTATTGTTCTTCCTGCATTTCCCAAATCACTACAGTGAGAACATCCCAACTTGTGGTTTTCTGTCCGACTTGTGTTCTTTATTTTCTCTATGGGAGAAACACTGTATATAATAGAGAATATGCACATGCATGCATCTGCTGTATCTTTAATCATTATATATGCCAATAATTGTTGCAGCAGTGCGATGTTTGGCATACATATGCTTTCTGTAGGGTGAAACCATAAACTTCAACCATCATGGTGAAACACAGTTATTTTTGTAGTGTGATTTAACCTTGATATAAGGCCTTCTGTACTTTAAACATTTGGAGTTTTTTTCCTTAAGCTCTGTAGGTTGCACATCTGCATGATACCAATCTTATTCTGGAAATTAAATGACATTATAATGATTTTTGCTTTACCTAAGTAAAAGATATACTAAATACAACAGGCCAGTGTCAGTAAAATAAAGGGGGGGGTATTTTACCAGTATTTTGTTATTAGATGGAAAGGAAAAAATGTACTGAAAGCATTAATAGATATACATCTGCTAATTGCTGAAATATTTTATATAAAGACATCTATATTATGTTAAATTTGCTAAAATATGATAACATCAAAGCAAATACCTTACCATCAGATCTTTGGCATCTTTAATAACTTCAGGAAACTAGTGGCACCCCTATAAAGGAAAAAAAGAGTGCATTCTTAGCATGGCTAGCGTACTATATATTTGCCATCCTGAACTTTCCAATTTGTGTTTCTAGACAATACGTCACTATTTAGATCCTCTGTGGCATCAGCTTGGAGCCAAGACAAAATCTTTGGTCCAGGATTTGAAGATACTCCGTACTTTGCTCCTGTATCTAACTCAGTACGACTGTGTCACTTTCCTGAATCTTCTGGAGTCACTGAAAGCCAGTGAAAAAGCTTTTGGTGAGAATTCAGGTAAACACTGGAGAACCATACAAGTTAATGCATGAAACAGCGAAATGTTGATATTTTTAATTAGCATTCCCAAACATATGAAGGTCTAATTAGATTTTACATAACCAGCCATAAGGACGTAGGTTTTTATTGACAGATAATGCTTTCATCTTCCCACTTAACTGCTGTTACTTAACAGTGTGAGGTTTGCATCACGTTTGTCTCTTACTAAGCTGGTAATGACACAGTAAGCAGGTAGCACAGGTATTCCTGATGAGAGATTTGGGGCTTGTGCTGCAAAGGGCTGGAACACACACAACTGCAGATGTCAAAGTGCTCCTGCTTCCCTCTCCTTCCCTCCCCAGGCTGGCTCTTCCTTGACGCCAGTACTTCGATGTTTGTGAATGCTCGGGCTCGAGTTTATCGCATTGCAGAGGAGAGACTGAATCAGAAAGGCAGAGTCTCTGAGAAACGTGATGTAAAGAAGGAAACTGGTACTGATCGTTCCTAATTTTAAGTTTGAGAGTGTCACACGATTTTTGCATGTTATTACTGGTGCTGTGGTTCCCTGCATGGCATCCCTGCTCAGGATCTGAATCTGTTAGCTGGGATAAGCTGAGACATAATCATAGTTCAAAAAGCATGTAATAAGCAATGTAAAAATATCAAGAAGAAATAAGGGATTCTCCTAAGCTTGCTCAGCTGATCACTGGGAGAGCTTTTTTGGAATTGTTCTTGCATTACATTGGTGCTTAGCTTGATCTTTATTATTTTATATGAATACATAGAGGCTGCGGTTGCTTTTATTAAAAAAATATACCCACAAGTTTCACAATTGAAGAATGAGTGAATATTTCAACCTTTTCCTTCACTAAAGCACTTATCCCCATTTTTAAATTTAAGAGTGTTCTCCAACCCAGTCACATAACATATGTAGGCATATGTTGCAAATGTAGGCTGTTGAATATCATTTTTGCTAACAGCCATCAGCTATTGACATCTAACCACTAATTCACAGTCTGAAGGATATTTTGGCTGTAAGAGCTGCTATGTTCAATCTTGCTTTGTTTCAGAACTGAAACGGGAACTGGTTCTAGAAAGTAACCCAAAATGGGAAGCTTTGAGAGAAGTACTGAAAGAGATTGAAAATGAGAACAAGAACAGTGACAACCTTGGTGGTCCAGGTGAGAGAATATAAATGATGAAAGTTTTCACAGTACAGCTGGTTAGTGCTGTTGTTTACTGTGCAATACTGTTTAGGAAAGAACCTGTCTTATTATGAAAAAATATTTTAATTTAGCTTTCAATATAATACTGATGCATTAGTTCCAAGCCCAATAAAAATGAAGTGGGAATTTATAATAATCAAGGTACCACTCACTCATTCCTTAAATTCAAGTTAATAATAAAAAAGAGGGGTTCTGTCTTACGCCCTTTCTAACCCATGCATTCTTTTCCTGCACCTGGAAATTTGCTTCTCCAAGAGATGCATATAAATGGGGTTGACATTAGCAGGCAGGGTAGAGAGTCTAACTGCTGCGCTGCCTTTCCTATTTTAGGGCTGTTCATCCCCTTAAATTTCAGCAAGTGTTATTTTAGGAAATAGTAAGGGTAAAAAAGTGCTTTTTTTTTCCCACCCACAGTGTTCTGACTGGATGAGAACTGGCTCTCTCACCTAGTGTTGTAGGAGTTTATCTGAGTCAGCTTGTGGAGAATTGTTATTCAAGACCACAAATGTCAATAATACTGTGTGAAATATGTATTTTTTAGACTTTCTAACACAGCTGACAAAGGCTCAAAATTAGAATGGTCTAAATTAAGTTCTCTCTTATTCCATGTCTTAAGAACAAGTAGTTGTGAGTGTGTTTCAATACACACTATGTTTCTGATGGTCAGAAGGAAAACCTCCCAAATTCAGATGCTGTAAGAATAAGGAATGCTGAACTTCCATTAATCTTCTCTAATCTTACTTGGTACAAAACGCCCATGCAATTTAGATTCTCTCAAAAGCCAGAGCAACTGTGACAACCAAATAGAAAGTCTTGGCAGGCATACTACCAGGATCAGTAAAACCCATTTGCTCAGGAGATGCCTTTGTAGCAGGATAAGAAGCACAGAATTACAGACTGTAAACATGATATTGTTTCTTGACTGCAGGGCAAGTGCTTATTTGTGCCAGTGATGACCGAGCCTGTGCGCAGCTCAGGGAGTGCATTATTGCTGGAGCAGAAGCTTTTTTAACCAGGCTGTATAACAAAACCTTTGGAAAGGATGAGAAGGCTGGAGAAATGTGGATTATGGACAGAAAAGCCGTCAAGTCCAAAGGAAATGCCAAACCAGACCCAGGGCCTCAAGCCAAAAAAGCCAAACTTGCAGCTTCTTCAAAACAAAACAAACACAAGAAGCAACAAGACCGGACTATAATCCAAATGATAGGGAAACCTGAGGAGGAAAAGAGAGAGGAGCTAGAGGGGGAAGACAAGAAGGAACTAAGCAGTAGCCAAGAAGGCAGCACTGAGGAGGCCATCCCTGAAGATTTTGATGTGCCCTTACCCTCAGATTGTTACTACGGCATTTTCAAGGACCCGCTCACCATTATCCACCCGCTGCAGGGCTGCGGCGATCCCTACGCACTCACTCGGGTCCTGCACGAGGTGGAGCCGAGATATGTTGTGTTATATGATGCAGAACTAACTTTTGTCCGGCAGCTGGAGATCTACAAGGCAAGCAGGCCTGGGAAGCCTTTGAGGCAAGTTCACTTGGTCATTCTAGTCTTAAAAAATGAAAAGTGCACTGTCAGCAGCCAAGGCAGAACATGCAGCTGTTCATTCTCTTGAGCTACCCTTTCATTCCTGTTTAGCCTTCTTCCTAACTTTAAACAAAAGCAAAAATATCTGGTGTAATCAAAGGAAAAATTTTACTTTCCAGAAACTTACCTATTAAAAATAAAACAAAGTTCATTCCATCTTCTTCATGATCTTAGGGGCAGTAGATGATTCTGAGGTGGTGTAGTCTCATTTGAAAGCATTTCTGTAGGTATGACTTTTACACAATAAGATGCATTTTGGATTTAATTCATTTTCACATTTCCTGATGTTGGTCATGCTGAAGACCAGCAATTCAGAAACTGTAACAGAAAAACAAGGAAAACACAGTAAAGAAAATGAGAAGTATTTGCAGTTATGCTTGGTTCTAGCATTAGCTGACAGAAACATCACCACACTGTGTATAGGTATTTGATACACCTGTAAATTGCAAAACTCACTTTTATGACTACATTTCACAGACTAATTAAAAATATAGAAAGCTTCTCGCTTAATATACTATTGACTAACTTGCCAGGCTACTAATCTTAAGTATTGGTTGCGATGTTTTTAACTTGATATGAAGTTTTGTGAGGTGGTTTTTTTTCTCTTTTATACCTACAGAGTTTATTTCCTCATATATGGGGGCTCCACGGAAGAGCAGCGCTATCTCACAGCTCTGAGGAAAGAGAAGGAGGCCTTTGAAAAACTCATTCGGTAGCACAATTAGTTCAACTACCTTTATTTATTAGTGTTTCACGTAATTCCTTTATATGCTTACATGTTAAATAGAGTGAAGTTCTTAGCTGTGTGAAGGCTTTAAGTAAACTTTTAGTTCAAGTGTTTTTCAGATGTTAAGAGAACTTTCCCATTGAGAATCAACAAAAACTGAAAACCTATTTTATTTATTAATTTTAGGGAGATTTAATATTAATCTTCAAAGGCTAAACAGCACCACTTGGATTTTTCCCTAATTGTCTCTGCATTTCATTTTTGTAATTGTGTTTTTGTCTGCTGGTAACATTCCTTGTAAGATAATTCCTAAGGCTTTTATAACCTAAGTCAGTCAGGGAAACAAAATAATTATTTCCTTAGACTGTGTAAGAGAGTATTTTCACTGACAGTGTCTTCTCACCAGGTTATAGTGCTACTCCTAGTCATTAGTTCCTGTTTGTTATGCTCTGAGAAGTTGTAAAAAAACAATCAGCTGCTAAAAAGCGCTGATAATTGAAATAGAAATACAGCATGTAGCCCAACAATCAGGAAAGCCTAGCAAACTGCATTTCTGATCAGGTCTGCAATGAGTATTGACTCTGTATAATTTTACAGCTGGATGAAGGGTATGAAACTCTTGGTCTCCTTTTCTCATACATTTGCAGTTTTTAGTATGTGTTTGTTTGTGGTTCCTTAGAGAGAAGGCCAGCATGGTTGTTCCTGAAGAAAGAGAAGGAAGAGATGAAACAAACTTGGACCTCATGAGAGACGCCAGACCCGCGGGTGTTGCTGCCGACACGCGCAAAGCAGGTGAGCAGGGCCTGGGCTCAGGGCTCAGCTCGGAGCCTTGGCAAGACCCATCACCACTGCACTCTGAGTGCCACCCGGAGCACCTGGGCCAGAGACACGCACACTGGCTCTGCAGGCTTCGTGGTAGAGAGACGTTATTTCCCAGTGACAGTGAATTGTGGGTTTCTCTGACAGTACAGACTAATGAAGGATTTTACCATTAGGACAGATACCATTTGGATTGTTTCTAGGCGGCTCTTTGGGTATGAGACTCTCCAGTGCAGCTTGTAGGGAGAGAAATTACAGCGTAGAAACTGAAGTCTCCACACAGTCAAAGGCAGTGTTGTCCTTGAGCTAGTAAATGTTGGGGACTTCTTTTCATCTTGGCAAAACAGATTGCCTGGGTAAACAACTGCAGATTGTGTTTTTCATCACTTTCTTTGCAATAAAACATCTTTTTTGTTTTGTTACAATTCTAACCACATTTTGTTCTTTTCCTCTGACATCTACGCTGTGTCTTTATCTTTACAACTCTGCCCATTTTCCTTTGCTGTAATTTTTATAATCCTGCTCTCCTTTATCATATGCTCTCTAATCTTTGCTTTTATGTCTTTTGTGGCCTTGGCGCTGCAGTCTCTTCATTTGTCCTTTTGCAGATCTATAGAGGCCAACACATAACTCCTAGAATAAAATGCCGTATTTCTGTGGGAAACGGCTGGAAATAAAGAGGATCAGCTTTGTTATCTTGTTCGGCAGGCAACTTTTTACAGATTTTCCTGATTCATTTAAATAACTTTCATCTGCAGTTTAATGTATTTCATTGTCACATGCACAAAGCTTACAGCAGGTAGCATGGTAGTTCTATTAAACTGCTGAGCATGCTCCATAAACTACAGTGCATAATTAGGCAACTGAAAATTAAATGAAGTCTGAATTTATTATACTGCTGAATTTGAGGTATAATTTGAGATGTGAAGTCCTTCGATTACAGAAGCACTGGCAGCACACAGGGAAACTGTACAGCTGGAGCTGGAGGTCACAAGTATGGGGGTAAGTGTATGAATTTTGCTCTTTAGGCGGACAGGAACAGAAGGATGTTCAGCAAACTATCATTGTGGATATGCGGGAATTCCGTAGCGAGCTTCCGTCACTGATTCATCGTCGTGGCATTGACATTGAGCCTGTTACTCTGGAAGTTGGAGACTACATTTTGACTCCTGATGTCTGTGTAGAGCGGAAGAGCATCAGTGACCTGATTGGTTCCTTAAACAATGGCAGGCTGTATTCCCAGTGCGTCTCCATGTGCCGGTACTATAAGCGACCGGTTCTCCTGATTGAATTTGATCCTAACAAACCATTCTCCTTGATCCCACGAGGCTCCCTACATCAGGAAATTTCCAGTAATGACGTTACGTCCAAGCTAACCCTTCTCACGCTGCATTTCCCAAAGCTGCGAATCCTGTGGTGCCCCTCCCCGCACGCGACTGCGGAGCTGTTTGAGGAGCTGAAACAGAACCACCCCCAGCCCGACGCAGAGACGGCGATGGCCGTCACCGCCGACTCGGAGACCCTGCCCGAGTCCGACAGGTACAACCCCGGGCCTCAGGACTTCCTGCTGAAAATGCCCGGGGTCAACGCGAAGAACTGCCGCGCCCTGATGAACCACGTGAGAAGCATCGCAGAGCTGGCCACGCTGGCCAAGGACGAGCTCGCCAAGATTCTGGGCAACGCTGCCAATGCCTCGCAACTCTTCGACTTCATTCACCTCACCTACGGGGAGGCACTGGCCAAAGGGAAAAGCAAAAGGTGACTAGGGCCGCTGCTCAGCACAGAGCACGGATAAGCTCTTCTGGCACAGGACTTTGGCAAACACATGAAATATTTTAATAAGTGCCGCCTCTAAGATAACCAGCTTTTTCTTGCTAATGCTGCTCCGTCAGCTTTAAAATGTGAGTTAATTATTACTGAAGGCAAGTTTCAAAAGGAATAAATATATTTAATAGAGAAATGTGAATGATTTTTATTCTGTCTAAAGCAGTTTTAATTAATTCTATAATACCACTGAATTAAGTTTTTCACCAAGTCCGTAAGAATTAAGTGCTAAGGCTAATTGATAAAGGTGTTTTCTTATGAAAGTTATGATGTCTTGTTAAAGCTAAAAATGTACCATGTTTTGATGGATGATACATCACCTTGCTTTTGCCATTTTCAATATCTCACTCTCTGGAAACTGCCAGTTTTTGATTGACAGTGATGGAGCTATTTGAAACACACTGTGGTCTTTGCTCATGAGTTTTTTTAGGAGAATATACTTGGGCAGAATCCTGAATTTTAGAATTATCATCATAAGCCTTTGTCACAGTAAGATACAGTTGTCTGCTATGCTCTACATTCTACTTACTTTACTGCAAGTTGTATTTTTTGACATCCCAAAGTCAGTACAAGTTTGTCTTGCTAGATTTTGCAAAGTGCATCCCTTTGTTCTGGACTGGATAGAGATTCTGAATTCTCAGTGTGCCTTACTTAAACTGCTTGGGTTTTTTAATCAGTTTTGATAGCTTTTTCACATCACTGGCAAGTGAAAAATCTGGGGATACCATTGGCACTGTTCTTTTATACCAGAGCATATTTCCTTTTGTAAAATGCTATAGTTTTCTAAGCCAGGTTTTCCAAAACTGTTGACAGTTCTTTCAATATTGGCTTCTTTCTGTGTCCACTTGCATTTGCATTTTAATGTCTCAAATTGTCCATTGTCACCTAGATGATAAAACTTGTAGCATTCTGTGTAGCATAGAAGAGGGAAAAGTTATTCTTCTTTTGATAGTTTGTGAATGTGTTCATTATTAAATTATATATTCTGCACTGAACTTTGATACAACTGTGTAACAAACTGCCATTGCCAAAAGGGTTGGTCCGGTGTCATTCCTGCTAATGTATTTACATTTGCTATTTACAAACCTTCATCTATGACTTGCACTTGTATTTATACCATTCTAATGGGAACAACAGACCAAAAGTATCTCCTTCATGGAAGGAGAAAATATTTTTTGTGTTCAGGTCCAGTAAAATCTGTGCAGTGCACTTTCAGGTTTAATGTTTACTGTACCTTTTAAGTGTGAACTATGAATTGTTAATTTATATTCTAGGGCTGAGCTGTGACAAATTTTGCAGATGCAAATGTCAGTATTAAATACATCCACAATAAGATTAAAATTTGTTAATTATCTTGTTTCTCATTTGGCTGTATTGAGATCAGAACACTTATTTTTAATGTGTGATTTATAACCCAGGGTTTCTATTGCCCTATATTCTAATTTATTTAACACAAAAAGAAGTCTTTCCCTGAGATCTTTGCTTATTGAAACAAGTATTGTCAGAAGTGGTCAGGGTTGGGAATACCTTTAAAGTGGTGCCAAGAGAACAGAAACCCAGGGTGAGTCCAGCACTGTCCTGAGCGCGTGGCCTGTAGAGCTGGTTCAGAAGGGGGAGCTGAGCAGCCTTTGGGACAGACACTGGATGCTCCAGGAACGGTGGGTTTGGGTTTATTCACAGGTGCTGCCTTGGCTCTGCCAGTGAGGTTTGGGGCTTTTTGCATAGACTGGTATGGGCTGACAATGAAGGGTGTATGAAGAGGTAATAAAGTTGTAGCTTTGTGTTGTATGCTAGATAAAGTTATGTAATGCAATCAAATAATTATTTGCTAAATATTTTTATGAAATTGCCTTTTGCTCTTATATGTGGAATTTTTGTAAAGCTTTTTTATTTCTCTATGCAGGATTTGTCTTTTTCTTTAAAAAAAACCACAAGTAACATTGTTGAATGTTATTATTGCTCCTCTGTGCTTTGGCAGTTCACTGTATTAGGTTTGAAATAACCAAGCCAAGGCTCTGCCTGGATGGAGTCACAATATGTTGGGTGAATGATGAAAATCCTGGCCTTGGGGTGTTCTTCAGCTCATTTTCAACAGTCATGGAATATTGTATGTCTTGTCACTGCTTGATATTTTAAGTTTGTGCTTTTTATTAAAAAAGCAAACCAAACCCTGCTGTCTTCAGTTTGTGAGTGTCTGAGATTCTTTCTTATCCCCAAAACAAGACTCTGTTTCCAGGTCACTCAGTGGTGAAACCTGTGGGGTTCACATGCTGTTGGGAATTAAGTTTCTATCTGCAACTGCCAAGGAGCCCTTTTGCTGGCCAGTCCCAAACCCAAACTAACTCTACCTTCAAAATTACTTCTTCTGCATGAACATGTAAAGTAGGGCTTTTGTAGTACCAGCTGGATTGGTTGCTTTCAAAGCTTAAATGTAAACCAGTTGACCAGAAATCCACACTGCTCATGAAATATGCAGCTATACAGTAAAAAACACCAACTCTTTTAGAAAGTAGAGAAGTTTAAATGTGAGGATTCTTGTGATTGTGAGGCTTTCTCATTTGCAGAGTGATAGTATAACCACAAATAACTTAATTTTTAAAAATAAAAACACTTGTCTCTAAAGCTTTCCTTAGTCATCCAGAATTCCAATTCTGTTGCTGTGGAATAGAATCCAAAAGCAAACATCTGCCAAAAAAACCAGTTATTAAATGGATCCAAACAGCATAAAAAATGTAACTGAGGGCTGTTAAAGAAACTTGCCCCGTGTGGGCTGAGAATTGACACTCTAGTTCAGGCTGGGTGAATGAGCTGGGTGCTAGCAAGGACTGCAACCTTTTATAAAGGACCATTTTAGGATAAAGTTCTCCTTAACCCTTACTCCAAGATAACCTGAATTGAATTGCATTGAATTGAATTGAATTGAATTGAATTAATATGCAGTTGATCTGTTTTCTAAAATACACAATTTTAAGAAATGCAAGTAGAGTCATAAATCAAAAAGTTCCGAAACCACTGCTCCAGTATTTTTTAACACTTTGTAATTATAAATTGTTTCACATGGCATCAGAATGAACATGGGCTAATTCTGGTGTGATTTTTTCTTTTAAAGCAGGGTAAAATTACCTGGATCCACAACTGCTATACAGCAGTCTCCCTACATTTGTTTGCCTTCAAGAACGCTGCCTTAATATTGTGGCAATTTGTGATGTCTGTTGAGCACATCTAGCACTGAGTTCTTTGCAAGACTGGCTGCGCTGGAGCCTTGTCCAGTAGTTAATATCCAGGGGCTTATATAAAAAATGGATTGTACTTCATTTTGGTCCCAGACTTGAGGCGTGTCACACTTGGAAAGCTGACACACAGGGAAAAGAGAGCAGCAGGTTGGCAGTTCTTGCAGCGTGTAATGCTCAGTTTTGTCTTGGATTTCTTTTTACACAGATTAAAAGCAGTCCGAATATAGACACAATAAAATCATAATCAGTTGATTTTATAAATGGTTCCCACCCTGGAAAACTTTCAAAGCATTTTTTTATGTGTCACAAAATTCTCGGAATCTTACACATGGATAGCAGAAGTTGCAAACTTTTTTGTGGCCCTTATATCTCACAACACTTTTTACATATTGCAGTAATATGACTGGCATGTTCTCAGATCCTGCAAAACCCTTATTCTACGCTTAATCATTTATATCAGGACTTTGTTCCTGCTTCATCTTAAAACTCTGATTGTGAGGTGTTGGGAAGAACTATGGCCTTCAAAAGCAGTATATACTTGTGTTAAACTATTACATGATTCTAACTGCTAAAGTCCCTGTAATCCTCTTGTTTTGTTGGTTACAGATGTATTTGGAAGTGTATCAATGCACTCTACAGCTCACACAACGTCCTTACAACACTTGCAGTCTGACAGCAATAACTTCTGTACTACAGTTCTTATAACTATTACAATAAATTAGGGGTTTCAATATTGGCATTATACTGCACAGCACTAGCTGACACAAGTTATAGCCTGGTTTTTTCACGTGAGTGTTTACTTGACAGAAGGTTTGAACAATCACATCCTAAGTGATCTGAGTTTTTTTCCACAGCATGCTATTGATATTAAAATGTAGTGGTTTGGGTTTTTTTGTCAGCTCCATCAGTTCCTTAGGCATCCCTGACATATCTCTAGTGGCTTGACTAGCTCATGCATTATTACCCAAAGAGAGGAATTTCAGCTCATATCTACCAGGGATCTCTGACCTTCCTTTCATTAACAGCTTTTCTGTGTAATGTCACCCACGGGCATTGGCACATCCCCACAGAGTCACACAGAACCTGCTGCGTTGGATCCAAACAGCATGCACATCCTCAGTGTCCAAGCCTCTGGAAATGACCCTGGAAAAGTAAGCTAAGCCCATCCCTGTTTCTATATATAAAACTGTTTGTTTAATTGGTGGAGTGCACCAAGAATAAATAATGAGCTAATTCTGAAGATCATTCCCAGAACAGCCAGCTAGGATTGTTTCTGCAAGTCAGAACTTTCTCCTCTGCTTTGTTTGGGTTTTTTAATCATATCATTGTCTGAAAGTGAACAGCTTTATGCAAATGCAATTTTAGGAACAACACAATATTTCAAGAATGAAGGATTCCGCACACAGGTGAGGTTTTGGAGAGTTTGCTTACTGAATGCAAAAGTAGTTAAAAGTTCAAATTCTGAAACTGGATCAAGGATTCTAACCAGATTGGAGATAAAGTTTCAAATAGATGAAGTACAAAGTAACATACAGAGTTCAGAGTGAACTAAAGGACTGTTCAGCAGCAGAGCTTTCTCATGAACTTCTGGTGATTTTTACATTAATACAGTAATTGGGCTTTTTAATGACTATGGACGTAAGTGGAACTCATTTAACTTAAGCAACTGCAGTTGAAAGAATACAACCTCCAGTCAAATGCCAACCAGACTCTACGAGAAGAGTACTGTGCCTCTTTGCTAGGTTATAAAATTAAGAGCTTCATTCTGTTACGCACTTGGTGGTGTATTTATTTTATCTCATAAATAAGGAGCCAGAAAAACTAAAGGCAAAGGGATATGCCCAAGCTGACAAAGCAAGTGACAAAGTGTGAAACTGCAACTCATCACGGACTCACAGATCAGATTACACCTTGAAAGTCTTACCTTTCATATCCTTCCATATGCCTTTTCAGTTCTGATATGCTGTTACTTATTACCAGATTAAGGCAGAAGTCTTCATTTCAGTGTGTGTCTATTGATACTGTGAGTAACGTACACTGAAGTTTCTCTTGATTCCTAGGACTGATGCAAGGATTCAGCCCAGGTCACATGCAGACACGTTGTGCCACCTCCAGGATAGCTTTGGGACCCAGTATGACACCTATCCTATGCCACAAACTCACCAATAAAACCTGTCTAGAAGCCAGTTTAACCTTACTTTGTGGGTCATCTCTAACTACCCTGTGAGGGAGGGGAGGTGGGGATTCACTGGTAGCATGGAGTCAAGAACCAAGAAGTTTTGCTGCTAGACTTTCTCAGTTCCACTCCTCGTTCAGGGAGTGAGTTTTAAACAGTACAGAGAAATTCAGGCTGGCAGGCAGGACCCTGTTCAGACCTAGAAAATCTGGATTTCTGAGCAGCTGTAATTAGCTTGATCCTTATTTTTAGGGTCACACTGCCTAAGCCAGCAGATTGCAAAATGGGCTCCAGGTCAAATCAGTTATGATCTGGTTTTATTTATCTAAAAGGCTCATGTGGACCTAATTTGCTATTGTGTGTTAAGAAATAATGAGTAAGTAGAAAGGATTATGAACACATGTTTGGCCTGGAGAGGAAGAGAAAATGCAGCCATAACTTCAATTTTGAAATGTCTTACTTCATCATAAGCTTAAATTTCAAAGCTGACATGGGGATTTTGGTACATAATGCCTCATTTTCAACTAATTGCATCTTAACCGAACATCGAAACCTTCAATTTGGAAGCTCAAATTAGCAGCTATATGATGGTGCTTTTTTCCCAGTTGTGTGTAGAAGCCAACTGGAGGATTTAGGCATCTTACAAGTACTGCATAAAATAGATTGAAACAGAAGTTAGAACTCTTTAATTGACTTCAGCCAAGGAAGTGGGGAAACTGCAGGAGAAATGGCTAAGCAACCTGGAAAAGAATGGGAGAGAGGAGCAAGTCTTTTCTGCAGAGGAGAACTGTGTCCTATCTCCTGCTCTCACAGCAACATTTTTGCTTTGCCTCTTTACCTTTCAGAATATGTAAAAACCTATGCATTCTGTACCAGCTATCTCTTATTTAACTATTTGGTAGCTCTTATAATGTACCTTTTGGGAGTCAAGCCTTGTTTCAATGCACGCAAATAATCCATACACCAGTCTATTTCACTCTAGCTGTAAAAAAACAAAAAGAAAAAAAGCAAGAAACTTAATTCAAATACCAGTAAACAAGATTGTTAGCAAATAAAATAAACACTAAATTAGATATTCAATTATGTGCAAATCAGTGGCTTAGATTTGGGCTCTGTTTAATTTTATGAGAGCACATTGTACGAATAATTGACCTAACTAAAATTAGCATTTCCCAGGCTTTTCTCATTGCTTGTAACAGACTCACAGACTGAAATGTTGGGAGGGACTACAGGGGCTCATCTGGTGCCACCTCCCTGCCCCGGCAGGGTCACCCCGGAGCAAATGGCACTTGTGTGCGGATGGTTCTGGAGTATCTGCAGTCAGGGCACTCCGCACCGTCTCCGGTCTCTGATCCGTGCTCGCTCAGTGCCCAGGGAAGAAGTTCCTCCTCGTGTCCAGGTGGAACTTGCCGAGCATCAGCTCCTGCCCCGCCGGCAGAGCGCGGTCCGGCCCTGAGCGCTCCCTGCAGATCCCCACGGACAGTGATGGGGCTCCCCCTCAGCTCTCTCTTCCCGGGGCTTGGCAGGCCCAGTGGTTAAACTTACTCCTGTAACTGTGCTTATTAACATCTGCCCTGCCTTTCAAGCTATCTGCTAACATGGGGAGAGCAAAAAATATTTGCTAACACTGAAGGATTTCCCATAGATACCAAAATGTAAATAATTTATATTAAAATAGCATTTAAATATCTAAATAGTTTCCAAATATAGTACACATAGCTGGGACTCATGGTAACAAGCAATATCACTGCAATGTACTCATATATCAAATTGCTTGCTCATTGACACTATCCCAGTTTGTGTAACTACAGATCCACCTTATGTGCCAATTAGTGCTATGCCAGAGAGGCCTCAAAACTTTAATACACTCCTGCACAACCTCCAAGGGAGATTCCTCCCTGGAACCAATATTTGACCACCAAAAGCTCACACCACTCTGCACTATGTGTCCATGTCTTCACACCACGTATGGTTCAGAAAGTCCATAGGGTACGAAGTGGTGGAACCTGGGGATACATCCTCTAGGCTTCCCTATGCATCCACTTTCCTGCCCAGTCCCAGAGAAGCAGGGTCAGGTAAATCCGATCTCTGGTCTCCTGCAGCATGGCCACTCAGATGTGCATTTACTGTAAAGTCAGCACTTTCATTATGCTGCTTTTCAACCTGAATCTCTCAAAATAAACTCATGTAGCAGATATAGTCAGAAGGTTTAAATATTCTTTACTTTTATTAGTGCCTGTTTATATATTGGTAAATACTACTTTCTTTATAAAAAGGATTATTTTTTGTGTTTGTTTAAATGGGTTCATGTGCCCCTGAGGCATTCAATGAGGGAGGAAGTAGCTTCAAGGCTTTGAAAACTCAGATCTTCAAATATGTTTTTATGAAATAATGAGCATAATCAATATATGGTGACAGGCTTTACAAAAAAACTTTTTATAATCTGCTGGTCCTAATCAATATCTTGAATAATTCACCCTGAAGTTTTCTCACTGCTCCATGTAGAGAAAAACCAGTACCCTTCCTTGAAGGTGCCTTGCTTTAGGGCTAACAAGAAACAAAGAAAAATGTAACTGTTCTAAATAATTCACATGCTATGTTGTGTCAGAACTGCATTTTTAAAGTTGAAATTCACCCAGGGAACAGTGCAAACATCCCTGGTGGCATATACCAGTTAAATATGAATGCAAATCACTGCTTCCTTAAGTATTTATGCAAATTAACTTTTCAGTTGGGTATGAGATGTTTATACTTTAAGCCTACTAAGTTGATTAATGACTAGGTCGACGTAAGTCTTGGTTCACAGGGAAAGCATCTGCAGATAAATAAATCAAACACTAGTTGCCAATTTATAATATTACATTTTTGCTTCTACCCTGTGCATGCTGAATGATGGCAGTGGCATGTGAATCAAATGGGAACTTTACAGATTCCCAAATGCCACACTCTGCCAATATTTCATTAGCGATACTATCAAATAAATTTTTCAATCTGAAATCTGAGTGATTTTCTAAGAAAATCAAACATAGAAAGAAAAGCCAACCTGTGCAATTATACAGCATGAAAAAGACATATGAAGTCAAGCTCCTGGTGAAGGAGGTGTGAGAAGGAGTTGAGAGGAGGAGTTACAGCAGGGGCTGGGGTGAGTGGTGCTGGTAGAGACAGGAGCATATGCTTAATGAAAGAGCCTCTACAGAAACTGCACAGCCCGAGTGTCCTTCCTTCCTTTCTTTCTTTCCCAGGACACCTTTGGGTCCTATCCCATATGGATCAGCACACTTACGTACACCACAGTGGGGCAGGGACAGTGGGGAAGCCTGAGCCAGAGCCCTGCAGCTGAACCACGGCCTGAGGATGGCTGACACCACAACTGGCTTACATGGCTGAGCCAGCTCACAGCCTCATCCCAGGCAGCCACAGAACAGGGCATGGAAAGGATGGGACTTAAAAGGCAGAATGAACATGAATAATTAATTCTCAGGGACTGCAAAATGATGTGATCACCTTCAGATTTCCCCCATCTGTTGCTAAGCAGCATTCTTAAGTCACAAGCCTTGCCTTACAAAATGAACAGCAGCCTCCACACATTTTGCTATTTTTACATTTTAAACTGTTCTTTTGCTAAGCTTTCATTATAACTATATTTCAAAATGCTCTAAAATAAAATAAGATGAGCAATAAGATAGCTGCATCCCTTAGGGAAAGGTTTCAGTTACTACCCGGGACAAGTAGCCCGTGGAGTCTCCAGTCTCCAAAAAGGAATTACAAGAGCCTCCATCTCCCAGGAAGTGCTTTCTGCCTCTCAGCCCTGAGCTTTACATGAGAAATTGAACTCGCACCATGGAAAAGGCAACAGTATCATACACTTGGTTTTGTATATTCAGTATCAATTTCAAACTACATAAACAAAATCTCAGAATTCTTCCTGTGGTGGTAGTGAATTAATTGTATTAATTATTTCGATCTGTGCTAAAGGTGTTTCAATGAGCAGACTCCCATTCGGTGCTCTGGGCATTCTGACAAAAATTAAAATTAAATTAACTAGCTCTCTCTGTTAGAAATTCTCTCCCTCATTTAATTAGAAGTAAAGGGCTGGCTGCCAACGTTCCAAAACTCATACCAAACATCCCCACTGCAAACACCCTCTCCACAAATGCTTTGAAGCACTATCAGAAATTTCAGAAATCCTCATTCTTGAAGACCAAGAGAAGCAAGTGACAAAGAGTTCAGGATCTTTCACAAACTGTAGGCTATTAATTACTCCCACTTAGAGCCCACATGTCTGCAGTTTAACCACACTACACTGGTGATTCAGTTAAACAAAATGAGCAATCATTTTAAAGTGTAAACTGACCATCAGCTCCATCTTTTGATCATGAAATGAACAAAACATAAAGTAGAATAACATGGGCAATCCTGTGGAGTATGTGGCCTGGAGCAGAAGATGCCTTCCAAAGAGAGAAAATATTCAACATTACAGCAGGTATTTTCCTCCATTTCTGCAGAAAACACAGAAGGTTTTGTTTTTCTCCACCAGCTGTTGAGTAGAAGGACAGGAAGCAGGTAACCAAACCTGCAGCCCAGGGGTAGGTGGGCAGACTCCTCTTGCCAACCCAATCTCATCCCTGCAAGCCTCCAGTTTCTGCAAAAGTGCAGGACTATGGCTGAGACATGAAAGAACAGCAGTGCCTGGCATGTGTCCTGTTGCTTAAGGGAACAGGCAGACGAGGAGAAAAGAGGTATGAGGAGGCTGTAGGGACGGAATACACACATGTTCAAAGGTGGGGCTGCATCTACACCAGAGGAAAAACAGGCAGAAAAGTCTAATGCAGGAAACGCAGGCTGATAGAGGGGATACAGGTCCTCCTGGAGAAAAGAGCCCAGAAAGGGAAGCCATTAGGAGGATTAGAGAAAAGAAACTACTGGAAGGGTCAAACAAAAATGAAAAAATATAATTTTAAAGCCATCAATAGATACCCATGTCTTGTGACAGACTATTAAAGCTTCAACTCAAGACTGAATTTACAATTAGTATGAACTGCTGCTGTTTGGTAGTGCTACAACCCAAGGTAGCAGCAGCCAAGGTTCCTGGGTTATACTCACTTCCTGAGCTGTAACCCTAAGCGTAACACTGTTTTCTTTTAGGAGAAGCCACCGATGCCCTGCAGTGAGCTCCATCCAGTAAGGTCAGCATGACTACAGCTGGAAATGGAGACTAAAGCTGTGGGATCATTGCTTCCAGACATTGAGGCCCTTCTGGATAAGCACTGGGTTCAAATCACTGTAAGTTTCTCTAGGGAATACAAAAACCTATAGGTCAGCCTACTGTTTCTGTAACATGACTGTTTCAAATTAGTGACGGTTTATATTACTTATTTAACCTACTAATTTAGTCAGTAAGATGGTGGGAGGTTTCCGTATGTTTTGCTGTTGTTCTTCACTATTATGCTGATAAACACTGCCTTTTCATCATTCAGTTTCCTCCTCCAACAGAAACAGGGATTTAACTCTCTAGAAAATGCAAGTGCAATAACCACATCTGCATTGTTACTACAAAGTTTCCTCTGTATGTTCCTTTTCCCTCTAGCTCTGACCTGATCAAAATATCCTAAGAAGCAGCAATTTCTGCAGTCATATCCGATACTGGAATTTCTTTTCAGCTTCTATGCTAATTGTTCCTTTGTGGACTGGGGACACTCCATAGATGTGCTGGAAAAACTGGAAGTACTTTCTGACAAAAGTACCCAAAGCAGTGAACAAGGATTATAAAATGTTTTTCTCAGCATCTGAATTCTTAAAATGTCTAATTAAACCTCTTAGAGGTTAATTACTCAATAAACAGTCACACTGAGCAAAAAGCCTCACACACTATGTCCCAATTGCAACACCAACAGTAAAAACCCAAGTGGTTCACTGGTGCTCTGGTGTAAAGGCAGGTTTACAAAAATTCTGTGAAATTTTTAATCTCATGTGCAGAGATTGATTTCTGTGAATTTTCAGTGCTCCAATGAAGGTGTGTTTCCAACATGTTCTAAAGCAGAATAAAAAAACCAGCTTCAGAACAGTCTTACACCTATAAATAACAAGAACCAGAGATTCTGATGTTTAATATAATTCATTTACATGGCATTTCTGTTTGTAGAGAGGTGGAACTATGATACGCTTCATCTGAGTAGGTGCTAAGCCTGTCTCTGAAATAGCATAAATTTGGCTCTGCTTTAAACTAAGTACTCCATTTATTTGTGTTAGCAGACACAGGCTTCAAGTGCTTTCTTGGAAAGGATGTTACAAATCACAACGTCTCAAAATTAGGATAACGAAAAAACACTGCTTGAAAATGTGCGCTAATGTTTTTTAAAAGTCTGCACTAGAGTTTACACAGAATGTGGCTTTATTGAGTGACATTGGATTTCCTCCCCAGAAAGCTGCTGTGATTCTTGTATATATATTCCAAATATTTACATATCAGAAAAAGAAAAATATACTGAAAGACCTGCAGAATACAGGCACTGTAGACAATCTTTTTTAAGCAGCAGTAGCAAATTATTGTTAATAATCCATCAATCAGATGCAGTGGTTATTGCACTGACAGCAGTGCAATTCCAAGTCCATAGGAAGCTATATATCCAGGCTGGAGTGAGTGACAGCAAGGTACTCTTAATACAACTGGGCAACAGTGTCTTCTTTTTATCACCACACATATGGACTTGTTGGTTGAGAAGAAATACAATAAGCCCTCTCTTTTCTAATGTCCTCAAGAAAAGAACTGATGGAAAGCTCTTGAAAAAAGTGCAAGTGTCTTTGAGGTGTCATATGTAAGATCATTACAGATACATCTCAGGCAAGTACACTGATGATTTTAGTACTGCTGCTCGTATTTGATATGAATATGACATGTAAAATAACACAAAACCATATGGGTGAATTTGATAACCCCTGTGCTTATTTAAAATTATTGACAGAGTAGTTTTATTGTATGTTTTAAATAATGAATTGTCTTTATTAATGAATCTGAAGTATATATATGTCAAGAACAATCAAATTCTTTATATAAAGCCTGCACTAGAACTGAGAAGCATCTGTAATTTCTGAACAATTCCTAAAACAACTTTGCATTGTTTCACTAAATAAACAATCCTTTCCTAAAGTATGTAGCTTACAGCTGCAGATGAAATATGTATTTGTTGTAAATCACAACAGATATTTTTACTTGTGCATCAGTTTGGATATTAAGATGCTGACACTGTGTTATTTGTGTGCTTTTCATGTTCACCTGTTTCTAACAGCAGGACACTAGTTGGAAAGCAAGGGATGGAGAGTTGGGTGCATCTTATCACACAGCAGCACCGCTCTGGCAGCTCAAACCCCTGCACTGCTGTTCCTTGTCCTTATTCTGTTGTAAGAAGGGGAATATAGAGTTCATTGTTATTCTTGGAGGCAGATGCCGAGGGCTCTCATTGAACTGTTCTGTAATGAGGAAGTGTTGTACATGTCCATGCCCAAGACAGGAAAGGTGGTGCTCAAAAGACAAGAACTATTGTGTGGAGCTGGAAAGTTTCCATAGGGGGATTTTATGGAAGAAATTGTTTTTAAGTAGTTATTTGCTGCTTTATATGTGTCTTGTTTCACTGGTTTGTATCACCATGTTGTTTCAAAACAGCAAAAACGCACTCAAGAAATGAGCACCAACTGTGTGTAATGTCAACTATTTAACACACCTTTGTCTCAGACATCTTTTTCTCAGGCTTTTAGTATCCTCACCATGGAATACATCTACCCCCTTCTAATCAATTAACGGGCAATGCTTCAATCTGTGCAGATGTTGAAACAAGTAGCATGATCTAGGCTGCACTGTAACATTGAGGAGATTTACACCTCTTACACAATGCTCTTGTACGTGCTTGTTCCCTCGGATTCTGTACCCACGGTAAACAGGCAATCTGCATGGCTGGAATAACCACGGAATTTCAGTTCTTACGTAAGGATAGAAACATGGTCTGTATGTTGCCATCACCTGAAATCACAGACAATCTTTTTAGGTTTCTGATTTCAAATGTGTTGGCTAACTTAAAGGAAAAAAGGATGAAGAGACAGACTGAACTTTGACAGCATGATATAACTAGTGAAGGAGTGTCTCATCCTTTTAGGAAAACAGAAAATAAAGAATTTTTTGTGAATAGAAACCATTCCAAAGAGATTGATACAGCAAATATTCCTGTTATTCAGTGCATTTGAAAAGTAGGGGGAAATCCAAACATAATTTCTTTGGCATAATTATCTGACATCTCATCCTCAGTATCAGTCACACACAAAATTCTTTGCTAGTATTTACATTATAAATCTGTTTTTCCCTAATTACTTCTGAGTTTTTGTGCACTATTGAATTTTAGGTAAGGATTTTGTTGCTGTTGTTCAATTACTACTTTTCCTACAAGTCTCTAGACCAACATTTTACTCCCAAACATTAAAAAAATCATAAGATTTCATAGAAAAGGGCAACACCAACTACTGAGTAACTCTGAAGGATAATAAACATGTTCCAGGCACGGCCATTGGGGTGACCTGATGAAACCTCCTTGACTTGTCCATTGAGACTAAATGTGAAAAGCAGAGATGTAGGATGTTCAGCTGAACCCCTGGTTTGTGTTAAACCATAAATATTGCTGACTAAGAATTTGTTTATAAATGTCTTTGCTCTCCAGAAATTCTGACCATGTTAAGTGCACTTGTCCATGCCAAAAGGAGTCGAACTAAAGGCATTCCAATGGTTGTTTCCCTGCACAAGTCTGTTTCACTGTATCAGTCTCACCTACTTTCATACACCTCTGTTACTTTTTCCTGCTGTTTTTGTTAGCAGCAGTAGCTGCTTGGTGTTATGTAAGAATCTGTCCTGAATTTAAAGTATTGTTTCTGCCAGTTTGAGAAAATCATGTTTGAACACAACAGACAGCCATTGATTTTGTATCCATTTCTCCGCCCTAATTTCCAACATTTTAGAACCTTCTCCAAATTAGGTAACAGCACAAGCAGGACCCCTTAACTTATTTGTAGCCCTAATTTGATTGATTGGATGCTAGACAGTAAGCTGAGCATTTATTTATTGTTGCTCCCATTCAGGTTTTAAAAGCAGACTCACATCTGAACTATTTCTTTTGAAATGGACAGAAGTAAATCTGGAGCAAATTACTGGTTTTAATGAGATCTTTACATAGTTCATTGCTAAGTTTCCAGATCATTGTTGTTTTTAGTTTGTTTCTGAAATTGGATAAAATCTGATTAGCTAACTGTAATCTCGAGAAATGTAAGAGATACATACCCTGTTTTAAAAAGCCAAATAAATAATAACCCTTTCAATCCATCTAAAACAATTTGAACAACTAATTCTTAAAATGTCAAAGCATTGGTTTATAGTGAAGCATATTGCAATGTTGTCTTAAAACCATAAGAAATGAAAATATTACCCTTTTTTTGTGCCTGTGGCATCCCTGTTGAACAAATGCACTGAAAACCTCTTTGGTGCGGGGAACCATGTTTTGCTTGGTCAGCATGTAGTGTAAGCAGGATGCAGTCTCCCAGCAAGCTCCTGGGCATTAGCAAATTGCAAATAATAAAAAAGCTGTATTAGACCATTGCACCAAGTGGCAGCTCAGTCCTTAATCTCTGAGCTAAAAAAATACAACCAAAAGCAGTAGGGTTGCATAATAACAGGCCTGATGCAGCGTACCTACAGAAGAGGACTGGCTCAGGACTAGTAAAAGTCAATTTGTAAGTTATTCACTGCTGCGAGCACAGTGTTGCACAATATGTGCAATAAATCATTGTGTGCATGCATGATCACATTCCGCTCGCAGAATAAATGCCACTGTTCTCTGTTGCGTGTTCTCAAGAGTAAATCATCAGGTTTCCAAAACCTCTTTGAAGAATTTTTTTTTTCCTCGTGATTGGTTTGATGTTAAATCAAGTTCAGTCACCTCAGACACTGACAGCTAAGCCTGAGGTAAAACACACGAGGTACGAGTCCCATCTTGTTTGTGAGTGTTTGCACAGCCGACATTTGAAG
Organism: Sclerurus mexicanus; assembly: GCA_013396755.1. Lineage (NCBI taxonomy): Eukaryota > Metazoa > Chordata > Aves > Passeriformes > Furnariidae > Sclerurus > Sclerurus mexicanus. The sequence continues at coordinate 3,029,018 of VWZF01003891.1, read as the reverse complement.
CCATGCCCAGAGTTTTGCTTCGAATTTCAAATTCGTGTGGCTGCAGCACCTGGAGGGGAGCGCTGAGGGCCTGAGGGGTCCTGACCCACCTCACCTCAGCCTCTGCCCGCCCCGGGCCCTCGGCAGGCCCTGATCCCTGCGACCAGCCCTGGGCACCGCAGTCCAGCCCCAGCCCTGGGGGGCACCTCGTCTGAGGGGCAGGTCTGAGGGACAGGGTGGTTTGCCCAGGCCAGAAGGTCCAGAAATATCTTTATCAGGAATAGCATGGCCAGCAGGACCAGGTGCTGGGCACTGGTGAGGCCGCACCTGGAGTGTTGTCCAGCTCTGGGCCCTCGGTTCAGGACGGACGGTGAGGGGCTGGAGCAGGTCCAGAGAGGGGCAGCGCGGCTGGGGAAGGGTCTGGAGCACGAGTCCTGTGAGGAGCAGCTGAGGGAGCTGCGGGGGTTTGGCCTGGAGAAAAGGAGGCTCAGGAGGGACCTTGTTGCTGTCTACAATTACCTGACAGGAGGTTGGAGCCAGGTGGGTGTCGGGCTCTGCTCCAGTGACAGGACAAGTGGACATAGTCTCAAGCTGCGCCAGGGCCGGTTTAGGTTGGACATTAGGAAGAATTTCTTCACAGAAAGGGCAATTAAACTTTGGAAGAGGCTGCTCAGGTTGGTGCCGGAGTCACCGTCCCTGGAGGCGTTTAAGGGAAGACTGCATGTGGCCCTTGGTGCCATGGTCGCACTGACAGGTGGTGGTGTGTCCCGGGCTGGGCTCCGTGCTCCCACAGCTCTCCCAACCCTATTAGTCCGAGGTTCTGTTCGGGGCACGGGCCCCTGAGGGGCGCTGGGGGTCCCTGTGAGTCCCTGAGGGGCGCTGAGGGTCCCTGAGGGGTGCTGTGGGTTCCTGAGGGTCCCTGAGGAGGGCTGAGGGTCCCTGAGGGGCGATGAGGGTCCCTNCCTTGTTGCTGTCTACAATTACCTGACAGGAGGTTGGAGCCAGGTGGGTGTCGGGCTCTGCTCCAGTGACAGGACAAGTGGACATAGTCTCAAGCTGCGCCAGGGCCGGTTTAGGTTGGACATTAGGAAGAATTTCTTCACAGAAAGGGCAATTAAACTTTGGAAGAGGCTGCTCAGGTTGGTGCCGGAGTCACCGTCCCTGGAGGCGTTTAAGGGAAGACTGCATGTGGCCCTTGGTGCCATGGTCGCACTGACAGGTGGTGGTGTGTCCCGGGCTGGGCTCCGTGCTCCCACAGCTCTCCCAACCCTATTAGTCCGAGGTTCTGTTCGGGGCACGGGCCCCTGAGGGGCGCTGGGGGTCCCTGTGAGTCCCTGAGGGGCGCTGAGGGTCCCTGAGGGGTGCTGTGGGTTCCTGAGGGTCCCTGAGGAGGGCTGAGGGTCCCTGAGGGGCGATGACGGTCCCTGAGGAGGGCTGAGGGTCACTGAGGGTCCCCACGGGTCCCTGAGGGTCCATGAGGGGCGCTGAGGGTCCCCAAAGGTCACTGAGATTCCCTGAGGGTCCCCGCAGGTCGCTGAGGGTCACTGAGGAGGGCTGAGGGGCACTGAGGAGGGCTGAGGGTCCCTGAGGGTCACTGAGGAGGGCTGAGGGTCCCTGAGG
>VWZF01003891.1:2953367-3025979 GCA_013396755.1 Sclerurus mexicanus | reverse complement strand
AGCGCACGGCTCGGCTGGCGGTGCCGCGTGGGGCTGCGGGCAGCGAGGTGCAGAGCTGTGCTGCAGTGCCGTCCTTTCTGCCACCGAATGCCTTTGCGTGCGCTGCATTTATGTAGGCTTTGAATTGGTGTCCAAGCAGTGCACAAAACTGCTGTTGGTCCGCCTTAGTGCAGTGGAGAGGTAATACCAGGATTTCAGGCTGCAGCAGGCAATTAGCTGAAATAAAAACTCCAGGATTTAAAGTGAGTAACCTGTTTAGCCACAAAGTAAATATCAGGAAATTATCTTTTCATGCCTGTTTCACAAGCAGCACCATGAAATCTCAAATGTCATTATGAATAAAATACTTAAGACTTAAACATCACTCACCCTTTAAGAAAAAAATCCAAGCTTGCACTGTCCTGTGTGTGGCATGTCCCAGAGTTCTTGTTTATGGGAAGGTGATTACGCTTCTTCCTGACATTACATCTTTTCCTTCATGATGGAGAAATGCACAGGTCTTCAATTAGCTGAGGTTTTAAAGCTCTCAACGAAGGCACAGTTGGCTTTTCATAAAATTATTCTCTTAATCTCTGACATTTTATCTTGTTCCTTCCTGAAGTTTTCTTTCCTGTGTAATTAGAGCAGATTGTGATTTTTGTGGTATAACTTGCATTTAAAACTTGACAGAGTGCTGTCTCATAACGACACTGATTGCTAAACAAATAAACACATCTGGAAGCTGAGGATCCCTGGTATGTTACTGGAAGTGCAGAACAGCTTTCAGGATTTGGCAATATTTGGAGAAGTGTAGAAAACTGAACTTAATGATACAGAGGAATTTTTAGAAGCAGTCATCCAATAACATGAAAATCACCTTAATATTTACCTTTTTTATCTGTGGGATTCTGTTGAATGAGTCAGTATACAAAAGCTGTAAAAGTGGGAGCTAGTGCACAGATATTCAGACAAATGAAGTGTTTATATGCATAAAATGTTTAATAAATTGGAGCCTTTCCTTGTTAGACAAGCAATCAAATTAGATAGTTGGTGAAATGATGGATTAATATAATATTGGATAGGGGGAAATATGGTTACTTGTAGTTTAGGGTTATTTAAACAGTGTTATGATTACTGATTAAATAAATATTGGAAGGAAGAGGGAATATATTTTTTCATAGGCCATTTCTTAGGCTTTTTTGACATTTCTGTCCTGTAACCTCTTGTGTGTTTGGTTTGGTTTTTTACGTGTTTAACTTTTAGCTTCTGTCGCTGATATGTAGGGAAACCACAACATCAGCTTTGGCCTTTGGGCGTGAAAGCCTTTAAATGAAGAAAAACCCAACCTGCAGGATTCGTCCCTGGGAACAAAAGGAACATTGTGTGGCTGGGCAATGTATGGGATGCTTTAAGGCTGATACCTGGGGGTTCAAAGCCAGAACTGGGAAACCCCATTTGAGAAAAACCAACCTTAAAAATAACTGATTTTTTAAAGTTCTCTAAAATTAGTATGCAGTAGGTTTCTGTTGACGTAATCCTATGTGTCTGTATATGTATATTTGTATACACATACTCTAAAATATACTAATAAACGAAATGTTGATGACGGAACAAACATGTTTGAGTTGACATAGCAAAAATACAAAATGTCATTGTGAGCAGTTTCCTTTTTCTTTATAAAGGTTCCATTGTATTGGAATCTATAGAAAAATAAAATATATTTCTGTTATTAAATGAAGTTATAGTGCATAAATCTAATTGGTACTTAAATGCCCAAGTGTGAAGATATTTGAGCTCTAAGAAATGATGCAAGGTGGACTTGAAGGAGCTGGAACTGGTCTTGTGTATTGTAGTTGAGTTAAAAGGAGAGGGCGGTGTACCTCTAGCACTGCTGTTCTTGCCAGAGGTAACTGAAAAGACAAACAATGTCTTAGAATTTGAGTAGTAACACAAAAAGTGCTAAAAAGATATGCTTAGAGCATATTGGAATCACTTTACTCTCCCAGTTTAACCTAATAGCATACTTTGACATCACAAAACTGCAAAAACTGAGAAAGATGAACTAGTATTCTTAGGGCTTTAATTTCTTAGATGGACTAGAATATGTAACTTACCAAGAATCTTTGTGACAATTTTGTGACTTCTGTTTTTCTTCTTTACTTTCCAACTGCCCAGAAATGTGCTGAAACAGACACTATAGAGGGGGGCTAGAGATACAAGGTAAGTGCTGTATCTTAAAATAATTAAAACTTTCTAAATAACCAGCAACTTTATTTTAAAACTTTATTTAGTGAGCCATGTATCCCTTTAAATTGTGCTGGCTTTATAATCCTGTTAAAATGGGTTTTCCAAGAGATATGTTTCAGAAATCTGGGGATATATAGTACCTGTATTATATAGACTAAGAGCGACAGAGCAAGTTACTGTGATTTTATGCTTTGGCATTTGATCTGGGTGGTTTTTAATGTTAGACTTTTTCCACACGTGAATAGTTTTGATATTGGTAGGGAAAACTTTGGCCTGTGTAACATTTTGGGTTTTTTGATAGTTTTTCTGCAGTGACTCAGGCTGGTACCATCAGAGCGCTTCCAAAGGGCCACCAGACCCAGTGTGGTTTGGTTAAATCAATCTTGTTATAGATGAGGAAACTTCTGTCTCAAAAGCAGTGACCAAGGGTGTTTAATGTCTGCTGATAGTGCTGTTCCAGGAGGTGTTAGGAAGGGAACTCAAGCAGCTTAGTAAAATGAGGAATTTAGGTTATTTCAACTAAAACATTCCCAGTTTTGGAACTGTGTGCCTCTGGTGTTCAGCTGGTCCCAAAATAGTGGCAGTTCTGATCCTGCTCCTCCCTCCCCATCTCTTATATGGGAAAAAGGGCTTTGTTGGGGGGCGAGAGAGGTTGCCTGATTTTCAGAGCATGAGACAGAGCTCTGAGTTTAAAGTCTCCTTGGTAACTTCTACTGAGGCCCCCTGAGATGAACAGAGCATTGGTTCCACCTCTACAGAAAAAGCCAGACACATGACTTGCATAGCTAAGAACCGTTCCAGAGACTGGAAGAACAGCAAGACATACAAAACTGGATATACACAGAAGGTGGTTTGTGTCTGGAGCATTGATGTATTCCAGCAAACCCCAGAACTGTAGTTTAGGCAAAAACAGAGCAACTGGAAAGACTGACAGAGGGGAGCTCCCCTTAACCTGAAGGCAAGGTGTGTTTAGGGTTGTGTTCAGGCTACATGAAGAGCAGGTTTGATTAGACTTGGCAAACCAGTTCACTTTGTGTCCTGGTTTAGTAAATCTACAACCTTTGTTCCTTACTGTGAATATATCTGCTACTCCTTTAGCAGCATGCCCAAAAAAAGGAGATCAACAACTGAAATTAAGCCTATTTGCACTTGACAGCCATGAACGTTTCATGTTTGCTTCTTTAAGTGAAATTATTCCGTGCTGCACTGCGGACAGGGAACTAGTATTCCTGGCACTGTTTAAGCCTTTTTAGCACCTGAAGCTCAAGAGCCAAAATCACATAGTGTTAGTTATGGAATACAACATTTTCAAACTTTCCTTCTGTGGTAAAGATTGATGGCTGCTGTAAAACTACCCTTCGTGGTTGTTGAGGCTCTGTGGAAGCCACAGCCACAAAAATCTTCCATATCCTGAAACTCCAAAGCAAATGCACATTACAGAATTTATTAAAGTGTTCAGATTACTGTTATTAAATCCAGATGTTAATGTAACAGTTTTGCACTTGTGCAATAAACTGGAGCTCTATGATTGTTGACTCAGTAGACAGTATTTTCAGATTTCATATTTGGGTACTTGGCTAAAGCCATTAATTAAATGTTTGAAAATGAGCTTAAACCAGGGCATGATGCCAAAAGCAACACAGTGAGAGAGAAGTCATAGTTTAGCTGATTTTTGATCTTCACACCAACTTGTGAAATACAAATGAACAAAACACTAAAGACTAAAAGAAAACCCACTGCTTTTTCTGCCCCTCTAAGACTGAATTTGTGAAATAATTAGCCCTAGTTTATATACCTGCGAAGCTTTTTATTACCATGTTTTATTTTTAAAGCTAGAAGCCTGCTGGAAGGCTGGGGAACCGTTGCTAAATACTTGAATAAAAATTCTAGAGGCATTAAAATTAGTGTGCCAGTAATTCTTTTCTCTAAATTTAGAAGAGGTAGTTCATAAAAATTCATCAGAGAGACTCATTAAAATGAGTTCAAATTGTTAGTGTATTTCAGTAAAGTCCAGTTAATACCCACAAATGCTTATATCTCATGAAGTGGCAGCTTTCTCAGTATTTCCTGTACAAAAAAAACCAACAAAAAGAGACATAGAATTCCATCTACTGCCATTCTGTCTAACTGGATTGCTGCCCGAGTCTTTAATTTTGTTCCCCGTATTTGTAAAAATGAAGACGTATTGCTTGGTAAGGTTGCAGTCCAGCAAAGCTTTAGGCGTGTGTTTATGAGACCAAATGGGCTGCACAAAGTTGAGCACATGCTTAAAGCTTTTCAGGATTTAGAGCACGTGCCAGTAAAGCTTTAGGAAAGTAGCAGTTGTGATGTCACATAGGCAGAGTAATGTGTGTGTGAATGTCTGTGAAAACATCCTTTTGTGTTTTAAAATGCTGCATAAATTGTATGTGTTACAAGCCACACATGTGAATTAGCCATCTTGACACTTTCCCTGCTTGAACACAGTGACTGGAAGTGTGCTTGTGTTTTTCTGTCTTTCCCTGGTGCTCAGGCAGATGAGGGTCTTAGAATTTGTGTGTTTTAAAAGCAGAGCTGAATATACTGAGATTGCTATACAGAAATTACTGGGGTCTGTATGTTGATGATGGTTGGTCTGAATTGTACCATTTGTGTATTATTTTAGGAGTTTTGAATGGATTCATAAATCTCCCTGAACTATTTTTTAGTGTATTTTCATTATGATATGTTACTTGGGACATTATTTTTTAGGATTTTCTCTTTTAAAAATATAATTTTAAATGTATTTTTCTATGGAAAGTACAACTCAAGATAGGTGTCCAAGAAGAAATACCTTAATGTTTTGCTAACAATTGCCAGTATGTAACTTGTACTCTTTGCATAGATATACTCTTTATAAATATACTCAGAATAATATATAATAGTATAATAATATGCTAAGTATACTTAGTATATTTATAAGGGTTTTTTTAAAAGACTTGTAACCTGTGTGAATTAGGAAATAGTTTTAAAAATAATTTTTTTTGTTTAGCTCTTGACACCATTTAGTATCTCCAAATCCTGAAGAATTGCTCCAGAAGCAAAGGTGATCAGTTAACAGGCCATTCAACGTTTCTGTAGTTTGGCTCACCTGCCAGTACTGAGAGTAATCACAACACCATCACACAGCTGTGTGTGAAGTTCCAGGAATGACAAAACCTCACCTTTTTCTACTTAATGAATGTGTCTGTTGAGCAGAAGGATTTCAATTCCTGGTTTATCAGGGGAGAGCTCACTTACTGTTTGTAGTAAGTACTTGATTCAAGAGAATTTACTGCTTTATTTTGCAGTCTTTATTATTTCTGATTTTGTGTAGGTTATTTACAGTAATGCTTCTTTACGTTAAAGTCAAGTAATACAGCAACACTCGATCATAAAGTACTGAGCAAATGCTGTCAGCTTTTGCAAAATATAAACCATCTTTATGGGGATTATAAATCTTCCAGTGTGAATCAAGCTTTAAATAATTCACTCTACAGCTGTAGATGGTTTCAACCAAATTTCTTTGCTTCTGTGAATAACAGTGTAATTTGTGATTTCTGGAATCGGATCCTCCTTCCTCTGCCAGATGTTCCACCCTTCCTCTGCTCTGCCAGCTGAACCATTTGATGGCTCTTTCACTGGGTCCTGTATAATATGCCTGATTTTAAAAGCTGGTCACGCAGAATTGGGAAAACAGAAAGGTGGAATCTCTGGGAAAGGGTGAAATGCAGATGGTTTTGACCTACTCTGGCCTATAGTTCATCTTTCTCTGCCTTGAGAACGCTGTGAGCAGGAGCTCAGGTGGGGGGTACTTCCATTTAACGCAGACTAAACCACACTGGTGGTTGACAGGAGGCTCCTGAACACAGACACAGTCCTAAACCTACTGTCTCTCAGGTGTCTGGGGCAGCTGGGGCCAGAAGGTGTTCCAAAAGATAGAATTCCACAGGGTCCCCCGTCTGCCTGTGGGTTCTTGGCATCTGCAGCAGAGTTCTGCAAGCCCCAGCCAAGCCTGATCCTGTGTGCCTGAGGAGCATGGTCAAGAGAAGAAGCGGTTGTCAGCGAAGGGTGGCATACAGAGCATTTCTGATGTGGAGTGGAAGTGGAGGTGAGAGGTGATTTAGTGACACATGGGGGACAGAGACAAACAATTCAGAAAGGGGGAACAGGAAGACAGGTACTGAAGTGATCTGGGGAAGGAGTGAACTAGGATCTGATGCTAGGAAAGAAACAATGAAAATATGGCAAGAGAAGAAGAAACCTGGGCTGTTGTATTTATATCTGATCAGATTATATTTAAGGAATATCTTTGTTTTCATGACAAATCAGTGTTTTCCAATAGTTTCTAATCAAGCTTTATTTTTTTTTAATATTTTGGGTGCTGCTCAAGAAATGTGTCTTTGAGGAAAGAGTGGGATTGCTTAGGTTTTCCAGCCTGTTTTTACAGATTTATTCATGACTAAATACACTATATGTTTTAGTGTTAGTAAACAGATAAACCTAAGTGTTTTGAAACATACCCTAATAGATGACATTTGGTAACTGTTAAATGATGGAAGTGTTACATATCAGAAGACATGCTAAAGCAAGTGTATTATGCTGCTGAAGACCAGAAATGTCTAGTATACAAATAAAATCATGTAGGAGAGAAATCATGGCTTCAGGTGTATTTGGGCTTATGAGTTTAAATGGACTGCTACTCTGGTTTTGATGTGTTCATGAGGAGAAATGTTCAGTAAGAGCTTTTTCATTAGTGTAATGCAGGAAGGTATAAGGAGAGTATAGTAAAAATATTTCAGCCTGTGTTCTAAGGATTTTTTATGTGTACTGAAGCTCCTGAAGTTTACTCCATGATTGAAGAACATTTTCAACTGAGGGGAGAGAGTTACTCAGCCACTTGAAACATGATTAAAATGGTACACCTTGTATTTTGGTGGAGCCTCTCATTCCACCCCTGCCAGAGATTTTTGCCAGCCCAGGTTTGCTCCTAAACCAGTTCAGATGAGCAGTTAGTGAAGGTGGCCCTGTTGAGCTCCCTGTGGGTAAGGAGCACCCAAGCCAGCTGCAAACCGAGCAGTGTGGAGAGTGTGCCCATCGCCAGGATGTTGTCCACCACTGATGTTGTCATCCAGCACAGCGCAGGTGGGCTTGGTGGTTCTGACAGGACCTTCTATTTAATCTCCGTGCCATGGGACCTGATTAGCCAATAACTGGAGTTGAGTTTTTGTAAACCTTTGAAGTAGATGCTCTGTTGGTGTTACTGCTTTCATTTCAATTTATGAATATTGTTTTCCTTAGGAATGATATTTGGAAATAGTTGGTAGAGTGGAGGAAATTATTGCAATCAGGTTTTCTTATTTTTAAGTCTACATATGAAATGTGTACCTTTGAATACAAGAGGCCTTTTCTATGTTTATTAAATTTCTGTTGAGTGGTTCTTGAGATTTTAAGTATTTCTGAAAGCCTTTATGTTTCTTCCTTGATCAGCTTATTCTTTGTTACTGCCATTTCTGCATAAACAGAGGACTTTTTTCTCTCCTTTATAACTGAGGAAGATGAGAATGATGATTGTTTTTAAGGGGAAGGTTTAATGCCTTTTTTTACTTCAAGTTGCATTACAACAAAAATCCCAAGAAATACAGAAAATAGATATGTTACAGCTGCTAAGTGTAGCAATTTGTGCAAAAATCCACTGTAAACTATGTCATAGTTACCATCTATTTCTTATTTATTTATTTTTAAACAAGCAGCTTTGTAAGGAATGAAATATTGGAACACAATAGTTTAGCAGATAAGACTTCTTTGAAAGTGGCCTTAGGCAACATAAACTCTCGTGACCCAGAGTTTCTGCCCTGTTAGTCTTCAGCTAATTTCAGTATGGAAAATGGAATTCAAGTTCACTTTGGCTTTGGAGATCGTGAGAAATTGGTTCTTAAAGCACTGAGGGCACGGACTGTGGATTATAGCATTAAACTGTTTAGAACATCAGAGTTTTCAGGCACTGTACTAATAACAGAGTTTTTTGGTTATTTTAGAATATGGGTGTTGATCTGGAGATTAAACTACATCACTTATAATCTTGGCTCTGTATTTATAAAGACATAATCAGTGATATTTCTTCCTTTGCTCTTACCCTGTTCATAGGAGTGCTATTGTCCTTGTTAGAGGAAATCTGCTTGATTTGAGAAGTAAAAGTTTGAGTTTTGTTTAGTAAGGGGTAATTTTGCCTTTAACCAGTTTATTTATTTCTGTGTTACAGTCATACCACCACGTGTGTGGTGTATCTTCATGCTTAATTTCCAGTGTTTAGCAATCTCAGGGTTGAGATTTTGTGGTTTGTTGGGAGATTTTTCTTCCAGAAAGTCTGTGCTTAAGTGTCTGGAATTTAGCATTCTTTCAGGATGCAGCTTTGTTGTTTCTATAAAAAAAGGAAAAAACAACAAAAAACCCAAGACACTTTAGTTCTTGGGAAGATACTGCAAGGTGTAAGTCTCTTACACAGGATGTAACTGCATTTGCACTGTAACCTCTTGTCACTGCTGTATAAAAGATCAGGTCACTCAATCCGAAGTGAGGTATAAGCAGGTGAGCAGTGCAGTGTAACACTCTCTGCCTCCAGGAGAGGTGCAAGAACTTTTCTTTATCCCTGCCTTATCAGGAGGTGTGACTGGGAGGAGAGGGGTCGTCCTCCTGAAGCCATGAATCTGAATTAGAGCTGATATACAAGTGATGAAATAACTGTGCTCTTTCCTTTCTAACTGCTTTTTAAAGTTTGTAATACAAAGTAATGCTTTTAAGCCAAGCAAATAAACCTATTTCCCCAGTTCCAGAGGCAGCTGTGGCTGGAAGGGTGGGCCTCGTTCTGACCATAGAATGACGACAGACAGTGGAGGATAATTGACATGTATTGGGTAGAAGAGCTGGCAGTAGCACAGAGTGGTATTGTGGGATTGCCAAAACGTTGTGGCACTGCCTGTGTTTAGTTAAGGCAGATGAGCAGTTGTACCCGTGTGAGGAATGCATGTATTTAATGTGTGTGGCTGTGAGGTACCTTGGGGAACACCAGGAGAGCCTTCAGAACCTGTGGTTGTAGCTTACCCAGTGGTTTTGTCCAAGCAGGACAGCAGCACTGTAAAAAACCATCTCAATACTTCCACCACCACCTTTAACTGGCCCTTAATTGTACCTTTGTTGCTGTTCAAAATGTGTCACATCGTCCAGTGTCAACTGAGTTGTTGAAAAGATGGTCTCAGCTTCTAAACCAGGCATGTTAATTGTTCCGTGCCAGGCCTCTGTTTTCTTTCTAGTTAAAGGAAATAGAGGAGAAGATTAAATACTTCTAATAACTTTCAAGTAAAACCAGTCATTTGAGGCAGTTAAATACGAGTCATAATGCTCTGCCATGACTTTATGTCATGGTTATGTGATCAGAAATAAGAAACAAAACAGTATTGTAGAACTCCAGGCATTTCCAGTGTACATCAGGTAAAGAATGCATGGTAAATAGCTCCTGCTTAAGATGTACAGCAAGTTGATTTTTATCTTTTTTTTAATGAAACATTAATCTGTCACCTTCTAAGTTTTTGTCCATTAGCGGGTTAAATTTTAAAAGTTTTCGTTTCAGAAGTTAAGAGCAACAAGTTGACTGGTTTCCATGGGAGCTAATTCAAGTTATTGTTTGCATTGTTAATATCTGAAAGGAGCTGTGTTGGTACAAGTCAATATGCAGCAAAAGGTTTGTGGAAGAGAGATTTTTCTAACTTGTCCTAAGGTTCTGGGGAGGGTCTGCTTAACTGAGAACCATTGCACCTGTGCACTGAATTTCAGGTCACATAAAACCATTTTGATATTTGCAAGATCCCCTAAATCGAAGTGGTTAGTAATCTCTAATTATGCTTCACATCATTTTGAATTCCTGTCTAATTAGCATATATTGTGCCAGGCATTTCAGTTAATGGAAGTGATTGTGCAGGGTTCAGTTCCATTTGAGGGGAGGCAGAAAGCAGCCCGTTCAGGGGGAAGCAGTCCTGCAGTTCCTTCCTCTCTGACTTGAACCCTTGTGCTTTCCTTGCTTTGTGAATTCAAGGGCTTGGTTTACAGGCAGTAAAATAAACAGAATAGCACCTGCAGCTTAGTCATAAATGGGAACATCTTGCAGTAGCCAAGCAAACAGATGAAATCATGGAGTCATCCAACCTTTCCTGAAATGCCTTAAAAACTTTACTAACATTCAGTTTTAAAACAGATCAGTGTTTTGGCTATCGAAGGACTCTGAACACATACAAGATGTGTCAAAGACTATGATCCAATTTATTGGTAGAAGGTATTAATTATTGTCTGAACTGTCAGAACACCTCTTGTAAAGACCTCTGTGTATGTTCTCTTCCTTTTTTTTTTAATAAATGCCCACTTCTAGGACATGACACATAGCAATCATATGATGTCTTCCTATAAATATTTGACCCTTACTCCAGACTTGAGCTATCAAGTGCTTTTATAATACCAAAATGAACACTTGGGTTTTGATTTTTCATATGTTGTCAACTTCAATTACATGCATAGATTCTTCTGGCTACACTTTTATGTTTGCTGGCCACAGAAAGTCATGGAGCACATGAGATCTTACTGATTCCTTCCACAGAGTTCTGTCACAGACCAGAAGAACTCAACGTGCTTTTTGGCAGGTTGATCTGAGTTGATCTTGCAGCTATTTGAACACTACTGCTAAGTGCTTCATATTAGAGCTGATATTGAAAACTTTGGGATTTTTGTTAACTGAACTTGCTTCTGAAATCCTGTCACTATGGGGTTTTTTTCTTGTAAAAAGAAAAATCTAATTTACGTGTGTAGAGATTAGAAGCATCATTTGTTTGTACCCCAGTAATGCACATGGTTTCTTTTTTGTTTGGTTGGTTTCTTTGTCCTGCTAAATTTAGGTGTTATAAAACTGACCTTGTGTTGCTTTCTAAACTGAGTCTAAATTTATTTGCTGCCAGTGTTAATATAGGCATTTTAAATTAGAGTATTAAAGCAAATGTAAAATACTGATAATCAACATCACCTTCGTAGACTGAGAAGTGTTTACAGCTGCTTCCAACATTTTCATGAGACGTTAAGGTATTAAAACACAAGTTTCACAGCATTGCTAAGAGTCATATCCTTTGCAGTGGAGGGTTATGTGAAGCCCAGAAGATTTCACCAGGTTAGTTTGAGAAGGCAGTAACGTGAGAAAAGCACGGATAAATCATCTCTATGGCCCTCACAGTGACAGGGAAGGCTTTAGTTTCCCCACGCTTGGGGGAGCTGTGGGAGGCTGCCCGTGTTCATCACAGACCCACTCTCTGCCTGCTAATTAATTTGCACTTAACAGGGCTGGCTCCCGTTACCAGTGAGGTGGTTTGGTTGTTGGTTGGTTTTTTTGCCTGGAGGTAGCACTGGAGGGAGTGCTTCATCAAGGATTCTCCTGACTCATCCCCTACCTCTGTCCAGATATAAGTAATTTTTTATACATTACCTACTTTATGATGTGCATTTGCCAGTGTAGCTCGTTTTTCAGATTTAATGAGTCCAAAGACTTAAGATTTATAGATCTTCTTCAAAGAATTAGCAAAGAGAATCTCAGTGGAGCATTGCCATCAAAATAAGCAGAAGTGCTAAATGAGTTTGTGGAGGTTGTCTGGTGTCTGCTTAGTGGTATTAATTTAGCCAGAGCACAGAGTCACAAAAATTTAATCTCAGTAAGTTATTTAGTACAAGGGGCAGGTGTTCTGCACTGCTGCTCAGCCCAGTGTGCACTCTGTTCCTGGAAGGAGAGAGGCATTCCAGGGGCTGCTGTGGTGGGAGGCGTGACAGGACCTCGGTGCTGTCAGATCCTTCTGCACACTGTTTTTAAAAGAAATGGAGAGTAACAGTGAGTTTTCCATAATGCATAATCCAAGATGATTACTCATGGTTAGTCAGCACTGATATTTCTCATCTTTTTCTGTTTTTGTATAATTACCTTTGCAAAAATAGCTGGATGATTTAAATCCTTGTTGCTCTAATTTACCATAAAACTTATCTGAATTAACTAATACCTCAACACTGTATTTTAAATGTGGGATTGCAATTTCTCTTTCAATATAATAATTTAATGTCAGTTTTCATGTCCAAGTTCCCGCACTGTATCCAAAATACTTCTAATGAGAGGCTGGATAAGAAGCCAACTGCAGAAGTTGGAAGTGACACCAAGTTGTGAGTACTGACACTCCACTCTGGGAAAAGGAACAGCCTGGTACTGTGGGAAGGGGAGTCTAGAATGGTTGAATATTCTCAAGATTCTTTTCATTAAAATTGTCTTTTGGTCTTTTAATCTACTGTGAAATACATGAAATTAGAGCAGAAATCTCAACAAAATAAGCATTGTTTGCGTAACAGAGGGAAACATAATTTGAGACATTTTCTCCAACCAGTGAAATTATAAATGACAAAAATGAATTAGAATAGCATATTCAGTTAATTTACTGGTAATCTGGATGATTATTAATTGCAAATACTTTCCATTTCTGTTATTTTTTGTGCTCAGTCGTATGTTCATCTTCACTGGTTCTTAGTTCTCTCTCAGTGGATTTGAAACCTACTGAGAAAATGAAAAAAACCCCAAACAACTAAAACCTATTCTGTAGTAGTTTATACAAAGCACAGTGCTAAATGCAAAAGGTTATTTCTTAGGTTTTATATCTTTACTATTTTAAAAGCACCAATACATGAGACAGTGCAAAAGATTGATGTTTTGGAGGAGTACCTATAAATTACTTTTAGATAAGTATTGCCAAAGCTTTTTTTTAAATTATTATTTACTTTTCAGTTTTGTAGTAAAAATTAGTCTTTAGAGTCTGGGGGAAAATTCTGTATGGACGTGCAGAAAAAGGTACTCGGGACCCCTTTTCCTGTAGGAATTTAGTAAGATGTCAGCCCAGCAGAAATGAAGCTGTGCATACACACCGTGCCTACCAACAGGCCAGGGTGCACTCCGGGGTCACAGAAGCAGTCCTGGACAGAGGAACATTGCTGCCCGTGCAGAGGCACCTCTGTGTGGTGTGGCTCCGGGAACTGACTGCAGATGGACTTCCTGCAGCCAGCGCCAGGCTCTGCTGCTTTATTTTCCTTATACCCCTTGCTGATGGGCAGCCTGCCAGGAGGAGTCATCCCTTCAAAACTCCGTGTCTTTTCCTCTCCTTGAAGGGTGTTTCATCCCCAGGGATGAGATCCCCAGTCACTTCTCTGGGAAGTGACTCTCCACGCTCCCAGTTCCCGCGCTGTACCGTGAGCTGAATGTTCCCGTGTGCTGGGAGTGTTTATGTCCCAGCCCCACTCGCGTTGATCCTGGGCACAAAGGGGGAGCTGAGTGTGCCAAGGGCCCGACCATGGGGACTGGGCTGCTTTGGAGATAGAAAGGAAGTTTGCTGTGGGCATCTTAGGGCCAAGCTGTGCTCGGAAAGCGGAGTCCTGGCCCTGCTTTTGGGAGAGGAAGGAGGAGTGGCCAAGTCAGGCTCAAATTGTGACTTAACACGTTATCTCAGGAACAAAGCATTAATGTTCAAATGGAGGAAAGCTGGAAACTGGAACAGTCCCCTAAGTGCTTGTTGCTGCTATCTGTGCTGGTGGCTATGAATTCAATCCCAGAGTGCCCTGTGGTCGCTGCCCCAGGTTCCTTGCAGGTGTCAGTGAGGAAGCAGTGTTAAGGTCATTTGGCTTGGACAGAGTTGGAATGCACTGTGATTCTTGAACTGGTTTTTTCCAGTAGATTTCTAAATTAAAAGCTGATTTACTACCACACAGTCATCCAGATTTTACAGTTTGTGCTGAATAAATACGAGTTCTGTGTCTCCGGTAGCCGAGAAATATGTATTTACCCTCTTATAAGATTTTTCTAAGGAAATATACTTTGTCTTTTGGAGATAAAATGTTTAAAAATAAAGGAAGCATTTGTCTTCAGCAGTTAGGAAGATAGCAACCACCTACAATCTGTGAGAACACTTACATAAGGCTCATACATTGTACAGGAGCTCTCGTTTGCCAGTGCTGGAACACAGTTTCTGTGCACTCGTCAGAGAAATGTGAACCACGGCCTTCCTTGCAGTGCTGCTGCAGATTCTATTTTGATAATCTGTTCTAAAGGTTAAGTAGGAAAATAATTTTTTTCTAATTTTCACGTTACTACTCTCAAACATTTTGCTGAACTCTGTGTTTAAAAACAAAACCAGAAACAACCACCTGAAATCCTTTGGGACTACTGAAAAGCAGTGGAGTAGTTTCATTTCAGTTGGTGTTGTGCTTTCCAACCGTTCTTCGTACCAAATGGTGTGATGGTTCATACTACTTAACTTGAGACGTCTTAGTTTCACAGAAGGGAGTGAAAATCCCTGAAGGGACAACTGATTTCTGTCAGATCAGCCCTGTATAAAAGGTGCTTGCTTGGATTATGCAGAGTAGAGTACTGAAAATTTAATAGTATGGATTTTTTTTAATTGTATTTTCCTGGTTTTGCTGGGGTTTTTCCATGTTACTACTGCTGAGTTTTAGCTATGCTATAAATACACTTTGTGTACAGGTCTGCTCAGAGTCAGGACTTCCATGGGTAATTGTTACCTTCTGTAACACGCTCCCAGTGAGTTCCCAGAGGTGGTGAAATCACCTGCTTTGGACGTTTTCGGAACCTGAGGTGTTCCTGAGCAGCTGGTAACCCCGTGGCACTGGGGGGTAGACTGGGTGACCTCCCGAAGGTCCCTCTGAACCTGATTCACTCATGTTCAGGCCACAGATCAGGCACATTTTGTGTGGGAAGTCAAGCTTGTTTTGAGTTGTGCTGCAATCGGTATCATTTCGTTGCATGCCCTGTTCATAGTCTG
The DNA here is from genome assembly GCA_013396755.1 of Sclerurus mexicanus. Lineage (NCBI taxonomy): Eukaryota > Metazoa > Chordata > Aves > Passeriformes > Furnariidae > Sclerurus > Sclerurus mexicanus. Next base: position 3,010,863 of record VWZF01003891.1, on the reverse strand, counting down.
GAATCTGGACAGTAAACCCACATTTGCAGACATTCCTGAAACAAACATTAAGGAATGGATGTGTAACTAATCCCGCAGTGTGTGGTACAAGTGATCAGAGTTAAGCTGGTCTAATTTAAAGCATGATATTTAGTTATCTGTCATGGGGAAAATAATTAGTCAAAGCTAATGTGCAGCATAAGAAATGTTAAGCCTTTAGTGCAAGAAAGTGTTTCTATTAATGTAACATGGATTTGAAAGCAGGAATACAGCTCGTGGTTTAATATCTTTGAGAAGTGACTCCAAGGCAACTTATAGCTAATAAATTGTGGATAAAATGCTGTGAGTATGAGCAGATAAGCAGCTGAATTTTCCCTTAAATTCTGCTCTGAAGAGAGTTGCTTGGTTAATAATGTACTTAATTTGTATGGGTGAGTGGGAGTTTGAGGAGAGTGTAATGTCAGGAAATCAAGTGAGAGCTGGGGAAATTGTGCTTCTAAAAGCTAAGAACAAAGTAAAAAAATCTTGCATAACAGTAAGTTAATGTGTCTTCATTTAATGTGAAAGCACCGATTGGTAACTAGGGAAAATAATGAAAAGTATGCACTCAGCCATCATAGTTGTTCTACTGAGGTATACATCAAGCAGTACTTGTTTATATTTCTTGTTTTTCAATTGACACTTTCAGAGCATGATTCTCCACCCCTTTTAGTAGTGTAGGCCATTCTTTGGTGGTCATGGTTTTTGATTTCTTTAAAATTTTGATTTTTTTTTTTAAATGTGTAACACTTGAAATATTTTGAGTCTGGTCATTGAAACACATTGAAACTGCATTTAAAAAACCTTTGAATACACCCCCTTGAATATGTGGTATTTATATTCAGCATATTTGAAGTTTGAAATTTAAGGTTGACTATAGGCAAGCAGTAACGTTTCCTATGAAAAATAATTCAAAATGAACAAACAGCCTAACAATAATAAGACATTTCTTCATTTTTATGTGTCTTCTTGAATTGTTAATATTGCATATTCGTCTAGTTTCCAAGAATTCAGGGATGGACTTCATTGGAGTCCATACTGCTGTATTGAAATTTTAATGACTCTGGGTTCTGTGAGCTATAAAAAGTCTGTACCAGTAATTCATAGTTCTGTCTCTCCTCACTGTAGATTAAGTACCACGTTAATGATAGGAAGGAAAGAAATAATAAATTGGGGCTTTAATTCCACTCTGTAAAGTATTTTTCAATAAGTTCAGGCCAGAAAGTCTTCCTTGCTGGAGAGATTGAGGATTAACTAGTTCTAACACAGTCCTGGAGTGGTATGAAGTGCTGAGTTCATCCTAAAGTTGATTCTGTCTACGAAGCAAAGTTGTGCAGTGCTTCAAAGTCCTAAAATCTGTACATTATCACATATTAATTCCTCGTTCTCTAATATGAGCTAATTAAGAAAGGGGCATTGTGCTGGTCCCTGGGCTGTGTCCCGGGTGGGGCAGGGAGCTCCTGAGCATCCCCGGGGAGAGGTAACAGTGGGGAATCATTCTGTCAGGTGAGGAGGGGAGCTGTCCTGCTCCTCAGAGCCAGCCCACTGTTAAACTGCCTCTAAGTGCATTCCTTAACTATAATTTTGCAAACCCGTGATATTTGCACAAAGTCAGTAGGTAATTCTAAAGCTGAATTTTGCTCTCAAAGAAACGGACCGAACCCCAAATCTGCCCCCCGAGAAGTATAATGTGATGACTGTGTGTTGCAATTAATCAGCTGCAGTGTGACTGAGAGCCCTGTTCTTTGCAGCGCGCAGAGGAGCGCCCAGCATGGATGCCCTGGGGCCCGCGGACGCCGAGGATGAGCCGGGGCCGGCCCGGCTGGCCCCCAGCCCGCACAGCGAGGCCGTGGCACACGAGCTGCGGGAGCTGTCGCTGCAGCCCACCCAGTGCCTGCCGCCCCTCACCGAGCGCAGGAATGGTGAGTGCACAGCGCCGGGCCCTCGCGCGCGGGGGCACTGCCAGGCACCGGGGGTCGCGGTCAAGAACGGGGGGGCTGCAAAAATCATGCAGAATTGATGCCTCACGGCGTATCCCAGAAAGTCTAATGCACTGTTCTATATTGACTCTCTCTGTCTATATACGTGTATTATATATACCTCTGGAAAACTTGTTTTTTCTCGATTGCATGTAAAACCACAGCGGGTGACACGGGTATCTGTGTCATATATCATGTGTTGAGGCTAAATAAGTCAAACCTCCAGAGCAGCCAAACTTGCTCAGCTGTAAATTCAGACTTGTTAATTTTGGCTCATTTGGCTAAAAATATTTTTTTTTGGTAGAAGCAAGGAAAGTCAGAAGAAAATTTGTAAAAGTGGAATCTGAACTTGATGTATTCATATTAAAAGTAGCTTTAATAATTACTCTGTCTTTGCTTTTTACCAACAACTGGATTTCTCCAGCAGTGTTTTAGCTTGTCACTTTTTATAAAGTCTGTGAGCATAAGAGATTTCAGTACAAAGAAATACAGTGGCACTTAATTAAAAAATTCTGAAATGCTTCAGGTGGTTTTTTGGTTGGATATTTCTGTGCAGGAAGCATTATGCTTACTCTGAGCTTTAGTAGTGATCCTTTAAACCTTTTGTTTACTTGAGTGAGTCTTTTGGCAGTAGTCCAGTCGAAGGCTGAACTATTCTGGTGGTGTTCTGCACAGTGTTGTTAAGCTGACTCGCACAAGTTAGTACAGAAACTGTGTTTCCAGCTTTCCCAGTGACACTGGAAGGGTGGGAGGCTTCTGCTTTGGTTTTGTTTAGCGTGGAGGTAATCAGAGTAGAGTACTAGAAGTGTTCAGTGAAGTGGCAGGTGTGTGCCTGGTGAGTCAGGAGTCGCTGGAGATGTGTTTCCCTTTTCCTTTTGTACACTGCACTGCTGTTCCCCTGCCCTGTGCCCCCAGAGATCCCAGTCACAGACCAAAGCAGGCCTAAGAGTCCAGGTGAGCAGAGCTCGGTGCTTTTGGTGCACATTCCCATGGTTGAGCTTAAGCTCCAGTGGATCTATTGTCCCTTGAGTTCACAAAGGAACATTTATACACTGTGCCAACTCTGCTGAAGAGAGGATCAATACCAGAACAGTTGTAGAGCAGTAGGATCTTAAGCCTTTTTAGTAATTTATTACAGGCAGGTGTTTATTCCCTGAATAAAGAAAAATGGATAATTTTGCTGGTGGATATTGTGTGTTGGTCTTCTGAACTGTCACAATTTTAAGATTCTCCTTTTTCATTTGAGCTGGTTTTGAGTTAACAGCTGTGGGCAATACTGGGTTACTAATGAAACTAATTTCACTTTCTCATTAGTCTGCATCTTCCTGGATAATTAGGCAGTACAGTGCCTTGATCATGTAAACCTGTGCCCCGTGTATTGCAGCATTTTATTGTGCCTGCTTTCTGAAGGCCAGCTCTTGTTCCACTTGCTGAGAAGCAGCAAAGGTTGCCATCTCATTGGTTCTGTTTTTCACACTTGTCACCTCCTGAGTGGACACAAATGTGTCTGTGATTATGACAGTCTCATGACAACCACGGGTGTACCGTGCATGCCTGAAGGATGCTGGGCTGTCTACCCTGTGTGTGCTTTCTTAGGCAAGATGCTGTGTCCCTAGGAAGGACAGCCTGGGGGAGGAGATGGTGGCACAGATGAGGCTCTTTGGGGGCAGGAGGGAGGAAACATGACTGTGTTGGGCCACAGTGGAGGAAGAATGCCCGGAGTGGCAGGCAGTGTGGCCCAGCTGAAGTACCAGTCAGAAGAATGTGCTGCCCACACACTGTGCCACAGCTTCACGAGCTGCTGTCTGAGAGCCAGGAGGTGGCAAGGGAGGGAAGGATATGCTGTCTGCTGCTGACAGCAGGAGGGTGGATGGGAACAGTGCTGCCTGCAGCTTTCCAACCTGCTGTTTCAGGGCCAAAGGATGGGAAGAGATTGCACATGGAGATACCATCACAAAAAGGAAGAGTGCATGAGCAAAGCTTTTTGCATGTTGAATTAGTACCTTACCAGAACTGGTGGGCATGCCACTTTGGCTGGCAGAGGGAGGTGTGAAGGTCTGGGTGTGAGAAGCCACACAATTGTTATTTCAAGGTACATGTAAAATGGAGAGCAGTCTTTCTTGGCTCTGCAGTGGCTTCCTTGATTATCTCATTGTGCCAGAAGCCTCTTGTGACAGTGGCTGCTAGTTTGTGACCTGCTCTTGTGCAGTTGTCATCCCCAGGTGGAAGCCTGGTTGTATTTCTGTGGGATGGGCAGGTAACTGGCTGGCTCCTCTACGGGCCGGGGCTGACATTCAGCACTGTGGGCGGCTTCAGCTCCACATCTTGGCTACAGATGTTGTCAGATGGTGACTGCGCCCGTTCTCTCTCCTCTGCGTGGTGTGGAGAGACACTTTTGTTCTAGGCAATGCAAGCTTCTCTAAACTGAGAGCCAGAGTAGATCCAGGATTGCCTTCTGGTTCTGTTTGGGGTTGTGTGTCTTGTACTGGAGGAGGGTGGAGAAGGGGGTGCTGTGCCTCCCATGGCTCACTCTGGTGGCTGGCAGCTGCTGTTCTGCAGCACAACTGAGCTGATCCAGAAAAGAGCCAAGAGCCTTCTTGGATGTTTTGTCAGGAAAAAAAGCCTTGGGACAGTGAACATCTTAAAATAAAAACAAGACTGGTAAAGTCTCAGTTAAAAGAAATGACCCCAAAGAAAGCAGTGCCTCTGGCTGTGTAAGAACAGGGACACCCAGGAGCAGAGACCCCGAGGCACTGAAGGTCAGAGGGGAATGGCAGCTTCCTTTGGGGCCCAAGAGCCTGTGGGGAAGTGGAGGGAATTCAGGGGAAGAGGGAACACACGCACCAGAAAAACCCAACACACACCAAAACAAAAACAAACACTCCAAATGGTGTATACTGAGTCCTCCTGGGGGACCAGCCGAGTCAGCTGGGAGACAAGACTGTTCTTAAAATAGCTGAATGAAATCCACATCACACTTAACCTAATGATAGTACTTAAATAAATTTGATGATCCAAGGGAATTTTTTTGGCATCTAAAAGAGCCGTGGTATATTAGTTTGTCTGTTATCTCTTATCTTCCACTCCCTCAGTATGTAGCATTGGTAACATGCATTCTTGACATAGTTTTATGGCTTCTGCACAAATTCTTAATCCTCGGTGCAGTTAATAGATTTGAACTGCAAATTTGATATTAGGGAATCAGGTGAGATTTGGGACATTCTCCTTGCATCTGCGTATGACAGGTTTTTCCCCACTTCTTTGAGATCAGCAATTAGGTGTGTTTTTGCCTCCTGTAATGTAGGTTACTGTGCTTGGAATTTATTTTCTTGAGAGAGTTGGGAGAGATACGGTGTAGAAAAGACGGCTAGTGGGGAGACTAGAGAACAACAAATGAAAAACTTAGTTCTGATTAAAGTAATAGATTGGCACAAGAAATAATTGGAAATGTCATCTTAAATTCAGCAGTTTCATAGTCACTCAGCTGCAAGCAGTGAGATCTGGAAAACAGCATGCAGACACTGATTAACTGCACCATCCCCCAACAGCAGCAAACCGAACCAAAAAAACCCAACAAAACCAAACCTCAGTCTATTCTGAAATACCTGGCTAGATAAGGAAGTATACAGTACATGTAAGTTTACAATAAAAACGTGTGTGTCTGTGTATAGTGTAGTGTATAAATAATGTGTGTGTGTGTGGAATGGGTGCCCAGAGAGGCTGTGGAACCTCCATCCGTGGAGATACAAAAAGCCTGCCTGGGCACTGTCCTGGGCAGCCTGTCCCAGCTGACCCTGCTCCAGCAGGGGTTGGGCCAGGTGATGTCCGGAGGTTGCTTCCAGCCCCTGTGATTCTGTGATTTGCCTTAAAGTTTTAATAGTCCATGAAATGTCCAATGCAAATATTTTACTAAGTAATCCTTTGTAAGAACATGCAGCATATTGTCATTTATATATATTTGTTTCTACGTTTTGGGGTTTTTTGAGGGTGCTGTGGTTTTTGGGTGTCAGTAGAGCAAATAAATGTCTTTTAATGTATGGATTCTTTTGGTGTCCCTGTGAATGTGACTGTTGTCCTGTCTGTCAGGAGACGAGAGCGCAAATGGAGTAGGTACTGATTTCCCAGTAATTCTGTCTTTGTCATTGGTACTGCCAGTTCCCACAATCCTAGCATTCCCAGGGCATCAGTCAGTGTCTACAAGGAACAATTTTCAAATATTAAAGCATGTGAAAAGACATACAGGCCAAAACTCAGAGATCTCCAGGGACTGTGACCTCTTAAATGGAATATAGTCTGACATTTTCACAGGCTACATGAAAGAATTCCAGCAGGGTCATTCCATTTGGTAAACTTCTAAACAAACATTCCATCATTTTAGTTTGATTTATAGATATTATTTTTTTAATTATCTACTTATTGTGAAGAGATTAACATGGGAGACGTGACCTGTGACTGACTCAATTTAAGGCATCTGGTATATATGAAAAGATCCTGTTTGAGGGCTTGGCAATTGAGTGATTACAGGAGATACAGAAAGTATGTTTTCCTTTAAAGAGATCACTTGATCAAACTGCTTTATTCTGACCTTTTTTCTGCAATTCCTTGTGCATAACTAAATGCATAGCTAGAAAAGAGTGTGGAGTTCCACTGTGTAATTGTGGCAAATTGTTAGAACTAAGTCCTCACTTGCAGATGTTACTGTTGAGGAGTCAGGTTGTGATGGAGCCACTGCGAGAAGGTAACACAGTGCAGACAGAACTGGGAAATGGTGTGCAGGACTTTTATGATTTGCACCTTTTGCAGATCATGGTGGGTGACTAAATACTGTCCTTTAGAGAATTTATATGTATGCAGTTAAACATAAATATAGCTAGTAAAACATATATAAAATACATATTTAAAAATATTTATTAATTTAGATGTGTATTTGGGCAAGACCAAATGGAAGGTAACTTTCATTTAAGCAGTGAACTCTGCCAACATATGTCCTCCCTTAAAAGGAATTTGTGTGGGTTTTAGTGGGAGAAGTAGAACATGCAGACTTACAAATTTGACATCACTGTAAGTGGAATTTTTCTGGGAAAAGTGACTGAGGTAGATGGTGACCATAATTCGGGTTGTTTGGGTCTTTGTTACTATAATGGGGGAGAATATAGGCAGAACAAAACCCCCCAAAACAAAACCCCTTACATTAACTTGAGGTAGCAGTCTCACTGTTTTAAGAAGTACTAGAATAAATTATAATAATTAATAATTTATGTGATATCATAATTAATATTTTAGTTTGCCTAGTCATGCGCTATTTTCCTATGTGAAGAAATTATTACACCATGATCAAGAACTAAATTATCGTAACACACTATAAAGGACCAAGAAATTCATCAAGGTGTACGTAAAGCCAAGGTGAAATAGGTATTTGAGTAATTAAGTTTTTATTCCCCCTTAAAATGTTACTGTGGCAGTGAGTTTAAATACCTAGGGGGGTTTTAACTGGTTTTGTTTTCCTTTTTCATGGGCTCGCACGGGAAGGAGCTGCACACGATGAGAAGAGCTAGACTGTGCAGTTAGGCAGTTGTGCGTGGTTACCCCTTGTTTCGCGGGGCTGCGAAGCGGCTGGGGGGATGTCCCTCGCTCAGCACACGCGGGTACTCCGCAGATAAGGGCCAGAACGTGCTGCCTCCAGGCTGGGCGATTTTGGTGAATACCTGTTAGAGCCTCACTTTTTAAATAACGCTTTTCCCGTAAGCTGAAGGGTGGCAGAACATTGAAAGTCTGTGTTGCAGAAGAATGGAAGGAACAAACATTGGTGACCTTAGATGAAAAGCAAAGGTTTGTGGAAAACTGGTGCAATGCAATGGTATTAAATGAGATGTTACTGGATTCTGGTTTGTGGAACTGACAGGCATGTTCCATTTTGTGGCCCTTTTTCTGCCTTTCACACACTTGTATACAATATATATAACTTAAATAAGCCAAAATTCAAATGAGAGGTACTTGCATTGGAATGATGCAAATTCTAACAGATTTCATTTTCATTGAAATAAAAGGCTTGTTGTATATATTTACTTTAGCATCTCATTTTGATACAGTGATGCCATTTGTAAGTGGGTTTACACTTGTAGCTGAAAAATAAGATTTTCTTTTAGCTGAGAGAAATGTTTTGTTGTTTGGTAGAAAATAGACTCTTGGCCACAGTTTTGTTTCTGGCTCACTGTACGTTTCTGTATGATCCTCAGAATCATTTTGCTATTTGTACTGGTAAAAATAGCTCTTTTGAAACAGGTACATGTTCAAATCAGAGAGGGTTTCTGTCCAGTGTTTACTTTGGAAATGAGTAGTTCTCTTTATTACAAAGCCTTCTCTATTTAAATACAGTCAGCAGCAGAAAAAAAAAAGATGAAAATTTTGCAATTGAAAAGTTTTTTTGCCTGTTTTTTAACAATACCAGCAATTTCAAATGACAGCCCAAATTCCAGTTGCCTTTTAGAAACTCAACACAAAAGCATTTCAAACTGTGAGTGGAGTTGAAAGATCTGCAAGCTTTTTTGTACCTATTTCATATTTCCTATATTACTGCTAAAATGAAGAGTAGTCAAAGAACAAACAAGTTGCTATTGTTTAACTAATACTTATTCTAGAGGATATTTTGTTGTGGGCCAAAATGAGTAATTTGAATAGAAAAGTATTAAGTTTCTACCTGTGAAGTCTTTCACCATTTCTTTTAAGATAAATGTGGAATGAGCCCTCTTTAAATGCAGTACAAAGCAGCTTTATCTGTCACAACAGTGCCCTTCCAGGCAGATCCCACGCCAGCATAGGAAGTGTAGTGTTGGTGGCTGATGACAGGGCTCCTGCTCCTCTGTAAGAGCTGAAAAAATGACTCTCAGATTTGAAAGCGCGTAAGTAAATCTGAGCAGAAGGTGTGGTGCTTTAGCCTTCCAAGGGAAGGATATGTGAACCACTCTAGGAGAGTTACCAGTTTATTTCATCTGGGGGATCTGCCCTCATTCACACAGGACCTGAACATGTGGGTGTTGGTTGTTGGCACCTGAGTTCAGTCCCTGAACCTGTTAACAGTGTTGCTGTTGCTCCCAGTCCAGCTCTCGGGAATGCTGAGGAAGTCCCTCCCAAGAACGTGGCCTTTCCCGTGCTGCAGTGTGCAGGCACAGCTGTGCAGCAGCAGCTGGGAGATGCCCCCGGTGCCTGTGAGACTGTCACAGTTTGAGACTGTTCTGACACATGTTGAGACCTGGTGATCAGTGTTTCTTTGAAGCCTTGTCTCTAAAATAGTACAACTACGCTGTTGATCACTCAGGTAACCAGTATATCCAAGTTATCAGTTGAGCTTGCATTAATGTGTATTCAAGACTGCTGGAAGAACAAGAGGTTGTTGGAATAGGAGTGGGTTTTTTACGATGTGTGGGATAAATGTTAGTCTTCTTGCAGGGATTTAAGGGAAACTTTTCCCTGAGCAGAATATTGAGACATCCTCAATATTCACAGTATAACTGAATCTGAGCCAAAACTATTGCCCTCTTCCAAGGTATCTTTTCTTCCTCTTAATTTGTTCTGTCTGCCCCCACCCAACTATTCAATATTCTATAGCACTTATTGGCAACTGCAGTATTTGGTTACATGAAAAATACACAGCATCATTTGGACCATTCATCTCTGCTAGTCTGTACAAGAACTTCCTCATTCTCATTTTCCATAAAGTTTTTTGCATATTACTTTTGAGATTTTGACCAGACTTCTTAAAGATTTTTTTAAATATTAATCTGTATGTTAAGCTTGTATTGAACTCAGAGGTGAACTAGAAGCAAAGTATCAGGCGTAACTCCAAGTGGCTGAGGCATAAGCACATCAATCTGCTGTGGGAGGGGTTCCCCGCAGAAGGGGAGGAGTTGGACAGCAGGAGCTCCCTGCTCCTGAGGCTCATCCTTCTGAGCCAGAGCAGCATCCCTGAAGGCTTGGCCTGCTCCTGCCCAGGTGGTGTTCCTGTGATCAGCACTCACCTGAGCACAGGCACTGCCCATTTATATACAGCACTACAAACAGATGGGAAAGGACAGAACTGCCTTTGGAAATACGATGTTTGACTCTTTGGGTTCTCTAATTACACATTAGTACATTGAATTTCTTAAATTTCGAAATGCTCTGTTTTCCAAATCGTCGTGAAACCAGCTCAGCCCAAAGTACCAGTTTTTCAGTAAGTGTGTGAAGTGCACTGTGCCCTTCCCATAAAACAATTTCTGCTGTCACATATTGTTACACTGCTAGAACATAATTCATCCATCCAAACTGGTAACTTCTCTCTTGGAACAAGGAAAATGTGGAGTAATCTGGTACATCCGGAACTGTGTAAGATTCTCTTTGTGGACTCTGCCAGACTTTAATGTGGGTTTCTTAAGCAGTATGTGTTTGTATTCTGTTTGTCCGAGGTTTTATTTTCTGAATGTGTGGAGTTTCTCAACAGTAATTTTGTTTCTTAAGCACAGTAGGTGTTCAGCTGCAGGCAGCGAGCAAGTTCATTTGATTTATGAAGGAGTTCTGCCACCGTGTTTTTTTCCTTCTGTTCAGTAAAAGTCACTGCAAAATCAAATGTATTGGAACAGCCTGTAGCTGGTATTGAAGCAAAACCTAATTTGAGCTGATAATTTTTATATAAATTATGTGCAAACAACAGATCTTTAGACTGCGAGAGTGCCTCAAATCATTCATGCTGCAGAGAGTTTTTCTTTTGCCTGTCTTGTCAGCTCCTTACGTGTCGAGGAGTCGCTCAAGCCTGGTGAGCCGAGGCCTCTTTGGATGCGCGGTCCTGAGCGGATCTCGGTGTCCCTTCTCGCGGCAGGGGAACGGGCAGGCTCCCAAACGCTGCTGCTGTGGCACGCGCCTCCACACCCCGTGCTGTCACTTGGGCAGTGCAGCGGCAGGGTGAAGAGTCACTGCTGAATGATTCTTGTGTAGAGAGATCCAAAGAGGCAAAAGATGTTTTGGGGTTTTTTTTCCCTCTAGTTTCCGCTTCTAAAAATTCTGTATCAGGCGATTGTGGTGGTATATAGATATTTTCAAATCTGATTCTATGGAAGTGAAACAGTTTTTATCTTTGGAGATGTCCTTTATCATTTCAGAGTGAAAGATTTAAAATACAAAGTAGGGGTGTGAAAAATACGTGCAATGATGGCATTTTTAGGCTGAAGGGACAATACACCTGCTGGAGTTACTTGTTGTCATGTAGTGACTACTTAACATTATGTATAGCTCATTTTCTCTAAGTACATGAAATTAAATGCAGACTCGTTTGCTGTTCCCTCATGGCCAGTGCCAGATAATTAAAGGGGATCCATTTCCCCGAAATCTTCCAGGTTGACACTGAAGTTGATGACTCACGTAAGATAAATGGGATATGCTGGAGAGAATGGCAGATCAGAAGCTGTGGGAGGAAATAATACTGAAACTACTGGGAATAATGAGATGTGTAACTAATGCAAAAAGGAAAATAATGAAATGCTTGGGATTTAGGTATTTGCAATAAGGAACAGACTCTCTCATACTGCAGGGAAAGACAAGGAAATAATCCCTGGTTTTCCCAGTTACCTCTGCTAGATAAATGTCTCCGAAGCAAGACCTGGGCTGGGGTGGGTGGGAAGGTTCCTTAGCAGAACTTTTTCAGGTGCCGGTGTGCCGCGTTGGGTGCTGGTGACACTTAATGAGCGATGACTGTGCCGTGGAGGCGAAGCCGAAGTGTTTCTGCTGCCTGCGGCCGTGTTCGAGGAGGGGGCAGGGGAAAGGGAGAGTCCTCGGCACTGGTTTGTCTTGGTAGCGGCGAATGCTGCTCCTTCAGCAACTGCTGGATTTATTTTTAACCGCTTGACTCATTCTTTGTCAGATGATTGACCACGGCGAAACGCGAGCGGGCAGGGGCGGCGAGCGGAGCTAAAGGAGAGGGGGAGTGGTTGTCTGGGAAGAGAGGTGGGATTTGGGAGTGGTGCTCCCCGGCTCCGCGAGTGCCGGGCTGCGGAGGGAAGGGAAGGGAAGGGAAGGGAAGGGAAGGGATGGTGGGTGCGCGGCGCTGCCCAGCGGCGGCACAGCCCCGGCCCTAGGCGGCACAGCACCGTCTGCCCGCCCGGCCCCTGTCTCTGCCGTGGATGTTGCCGCTCTGAAGGATTCTCATCATGATCGACAGCTCCAAGAAACAGCAGCAGGGCTTCTCCGAGATTTTATCTGCGGGAGATCTTAAGCCGCTGAAGGAGAAGGAATGCCTTGAGGTGAACAGCCAGAAGACCCTCAAGGAAGGTCAGTCACTGGCTGGTTGGGGACAGGGAGTGCACAAGTCCTGGGCAGGTTCATCGCCAGCACGGGTGGTGTGACGCTGGCGTCAGGAAGAATTTTTGTGTGGAAAACGAGGTATTGTTGTCCCTCGTACGAAAAAACCCTAAATTGTACCTGAACTATTAAATAACGATGATGATACTCGATAGAAACTGTAGTATGAAGAAAAATGAGGGACTCTTTTCAGAGTGTAATTTAGTGCTGAATTAACAAAGTACTCTGATATTGTCCCTTAAAAATGCTTCAGAATGCCACTATTGAAATAAATACAATGAAATAAATGCCATTAAATATGTGTCAAAATAAAACCTCACAAGCCTTTAGTATTAGGCATATTAGTACCTCATTTTCAACAGTGCTTTTCTCAGCTCCTGTCTTTCTCTGGGATTCCCTTCTCCCCTCACACTTTAAATTAGATTTGACTCTGCTTCTGAAATGTGTGCTTTTCAAACCACATTGTTTTGTCTTAAATTACTGGATTTAGACTGGGCATTACATTGATGTAACACACAGGCATTAGTTTGTAAAACAGCAATAGTCTGAGAATATTTGGGGCATTATTTGAAGCTGACAAATAGTAATACATGAGATTGATTGTAAGTAATATTTGTTAGGCAGAGGCAGTAATGCTGCTGAGACGGGGAAATGGGATTCTTCCAGCTGGCCTGGGTGAGGGGGGAGAAGGGAGAGACCTGTGGGGGTCCCTGCCAGCAGGCTGAGTGAGAGCTGGTGTGAGTTACACACCGGGCTCCTGCAGCTCCGGGCTCAGACTCCGGCTTCGCGCTCAATCGGACACAAACTGATTGTAAAAGACAGAATCCCTGCTTTGCTTTTACACTGCTCTGCCTTGGCCTTTCCTCACGATAGATCTGGATTGTTTGGTGATTCAAACATTTCATCCTTGGTGTTGCAGAAAGACTTCTGCATGAGATCATGCCTCTCTCAGAATTTAAATTCTGGGTTTGTTTGGGAGGGTTGTTCATTTATTTTTAAATTCGTACTTTAATGAATGTTTAAAATAGCAAAAAGATAGCCCATATTCATTATTAGATTCAGTACCTGACAGTTCAGCCTGAGTTGAGCTAGAGAAGATGCTGATTTTTATGTAATGTGCTGATACCCAAGGTGTGTTACTGATCAGAAAGATACTGAGAAGTTGAGTGTTGCTGCTTGAGGTGGTGGCTGAGGGCAGAACAGTTCTGCTCCCTTTGCAGCAGGCAAGTACTCACTGGAAGGCAGGGATTGAAAGCAAGGGTCAGCAGGGGCTCCTTTTTCGTGGTGTGTTTGCCTTGTAATTCCAGCCAGGTCCTGTTAAACCTGCTGCTGCCGCCGCCTCTGAGGCTCTGGGGCAACAGCCAGAAGGAACAAGCGAGGGAGCTGAGAGGGACAGAGGAGCCAGGGGACTGATGTGGGCAAAACAAAACCCATCCAAGCTAAGCTACCCAGAAAGAAAGGGAGAAAAACGTGGAACAAACTAACATGGTGGTAGTGTAGGTGGGCTAATAAGTAACCACGGTAATAATTATCCTCAGTCATCTTTGAGCATGTCAGTTATGTGGAAAGTGGATGAAAGAATGTACATTACAATAATGATGGTCTGTCAGAGAAGTAAAAAACCTGCAATTATGGGACACTCTTCCAGTCTAAATTAATGAATATTTTACAGCTTAAATTATTCAGTACATAAAAGATATAATTGTTTTCCACAATCATCACTCTTTGCTTCCTTTTCTCTGTTTTAGTACCCGCTCTCCATTTTCACTTTCCCGCGGTGAATATTGCTTATCCTTTTATCTCTCTGAAGTTTGGCAATGCAATGATTAAAATAATGAACCTCTTTTTGAGAGTTTGATTGACTACAGGATCTCCTCTTCCAGCCTTTCCTCTTTCTAAAGCTTAGAAAAAAAAGCATTTTCTTTTTTGTAGTCTATAGAATGAATTATAGAAAACATTTCAAATCTGCTTGATTTGCATCTAGAGACAAAAACAAAGCTTCACCTTTTCAGTTTATAACATTATGAAATACGTAGGTCGGGTATTTTGTATATTTTTTTTAATTCTATTGCAGTTATTAACGTAATCCTACTTAAATAATACTGCAGATAACATTTGACTTTTTTTTTTAAATAAATTACAGATATTTTACAGAAGAGTGTATTCTAAATTAACTTGTGCCGTTCTGTCTCTCTTTTTTTCCCTCCTCCTCTTCCCTCCTGTCTTTTTCCTTTGGTTCAAATGATGTGGCTGGTTTTGCCACCTGAATCATCAAATGTTTTTCAGTTGGACACAAAAATACTTAAAAATAATACCACATGTGAATGGTTAAACCTGCAGAAATTAAAAGTGTAATTGTGTTGGCAAACCCAGATGAAGTATGTGGAGATCCAGTAATTCAGAAGGTGCCTTTGTTTCCTAATCTGTTTTGCACAGGTTTGATAAATCTGAAAACCCTGGGATAGTACAGTGGGTATTTTAGCAATGAGTACCTTAAGTGAATTGTTAGGTGCAGATCTCTTTTTACTTACTATTTCTTTATAAGGAAAAAGACTTTTGATGGAAACAAAACCCCCAGTGTTGTCTTCAGCAAATTGTTACTAAGGGCATTGGCAGGTTAGATTACAAGGATGGATTTTTTCCTTTGCTTAGGCTAATGATGCACATTATAGCACCCTGTAGCATGGGGGCAAATGCTCTTAATTACACTGCTTTCTTGTAAATAGCTCAGATGTTTTTGTTGCATATTGTCTGTTTTGTGAAAACAGTTCTCACTTGTATCTGTTTTGTCAAAATTACCTTTTGTGTGAGCAGGGGACAGAAATACTTTTTGGTCCTGAGGCCAGAAGTCCCAAAGCAGTGACTGTAGATCTTGCAGCAGTGCCAAGTAAGCAACCAAAACATGTAGCAAATTCAAGTGAGAAGACGTAACTGAAGTCAGGCTATCACTGTGCACACAGTCAGTAAGGGAGAGCCGGTGTAGGAGGAACTAGGAGGATGTGGAGACTGCACATTGAAAGGTTTCTAACTGAGCACTGCAGAGAGTTGATGAAGTCTTCCCTTGGCCCCTAAATTGCTTTAGTATAAAGACGGATGGGCTCCTGCAGAACTCCTGAAGACAGAGTATTAAATTGGTGCATCAAATCAGTGTGGTGCTGTCTTAGGTGAGATTTAAAAGGAGATTGGGTCCCAGTTTGTTGGCACCATATTTTCCGTATAATAATCGGGGCTCCAAACTTACTAATTGTCTGCAAACTGCTTTAAAGAAAAAAAGGAGACTAACCAGGAAGGAAATTTTCTTTCCACCTTGAAACATAATTTCTTTCCTGGATTTGTTTTGTGTTTTAAATTTACTGTTTTGTGAGGAACTGGAGACTGGCAAGTGCCTGAAACAGGATACAGGGTGGAATGAGTGGGTTTCTCAGGTGTGCACTGGAATTGTCTTCATGCTGTCTGGTTAACAGATTACCAGGTGTAGGCAGGAAGGGTTTCTTCCCTTCACTCTTGCAATCAAATCCATATTGCATGGGAATTGTTTATTCAACAGACTTCCTGCTATTGCTGGCATGTTGAGCATTGATAATGCTCTTGACCTCTCCTATGGTGGCATTTCAGACTTACAGATTCTACTGCTGGTTTGTTGGTGTTGGTTTGAATTTTTTATAAAGGAAAAGCTCTTCAGTCGTATTATCTGGTGTTTAGAGGTGTTTTTATGACCCCTTATCATCCGCAGTCTGTCAGGGATGTTTCTTGAGACATAGATAATGAGAAAAATACTGGAGGAAAAAAATACTGTTCCTGTCATCTTAGTTAGTAAAGGAAGCACTATAAATTCAGTGTACTGATCCTGTGAGGCTGTGTTAAAATCTACCATAAACAGGATCTTTAATGTCAGTGGGATAATTGTATGTCTTAAAACTTATTCCACAAAATTTTCTTCTTCAGCGTTGCACTTAAATAAATATGTGGTAACACCATTATAATAAAGACATGCTTAAATACATTGATAAAACAAGGCCATAATGTATTAATCTGATTTTTTTTTTATGTAATCTGTATACAGTTAGAAATATGGTGGTAGCCAAGAGTTTTAAGAGAACTCGCTATGGCAATGACAAGGTTTTGTAAAAGGCCAGGATTAAGTCTGCTACTGCCAAAAGTAGGTGTAGTCTCATGCAGCCCTGCCCTGCTTGCTGCCAGGGGTGATTATGGAACCTGCAGTGAGGGGGGTCAGTGCCCAGGTATTACTGAAGAGCTCTTCTCCCGCAGCGCTGGTTCTCATCCTGCTCAGAGCACTGGCCTCGCAGTGCCAGAGCAGCTGGGCTTGGAGGGAGCAAGTGACCGGTGGCTTTCCCTCAGTACTGCTGTCTCAGATCATACCAGGTTATGGAACCACCCTGGAAGCACTGTGTGCTTGGCTGCTGTGCTGGGGGTTTCTCCTGGCCCTTGCCACGCAGCACAGTGTGCGTGCCTCAGCCTCTGTTAATGCAGGTCGCTGCAGGCCGCTGGCCGCGTCCCCCGCGCATCTGGTGGTGCCCCTGGAGCAGAGCTGACACGAGGCCCTTGCTCACACCCCAGTCTGCAGGCGGGCATCTCAGGGTAAAGGCACCTTCCTCAGAGCTTTGAGTTAATGTGCAGTTGCCCGAGTTGGAGAATCTGTTTGGGTGTGCATGTTGTTTGCTGGCTCTACTGTGCCCAGGAATAGCACGGAAAATGGAGGGGGCTTGGCTGGAAATCATCTGTCATCCTCGATGTTATGTGCTCCAGATTATCACAAAGCAAGTCTTAGTAGATGTGGAATGTAAACTCAAGTTTCCCAAGTCCCTTGACAGTACAGTTCTTGGGTGATAGGATAGTAGTGTTTGAGGAAATGCAAATTGTTTTTAAAAAATAATTTTTCGCATTGAAAATCAGAAGATTGTGCTTAGCAGAGGGATACTTGAAGATTTAGAAAATGTTATTGTTAATATACTCAAAGCATGCAATCTTACAGATATTGGAAATATAAGCTTTAGTTTATTCAGGCTTTTCATGCAAGATGGTAGTGATTTTTCTCATTTTAAAGATGTAAATAGCATTGTGAAAAGTATAGATTTTGCTTTTTACATATACATGCATATATAAATATATATGTATATATGAATCCCAGCAGACATCCCGGTAATTTGTTTGGAGGCTTGTGTATGTTCTGGCTTGTTTCTAAGCAACATGTTCCATAGCAATAGGATACAATACAGATTGTCCTATATCCTACTCATTTAAGCCTCTCAGCTAATGATCCTGTTCTGCTTTATATGTTTGTTTTAAATGTTAAGTTTACATTTAGCTATCTTGCCCATCTAGGCTTTCATTTTCTCCTTTCAGTAGGGTGGCGTTACTGCTGGAAATGGTTACATAGCACCATTACTGCCTTACAGACAAAAGCTCTAAATCACAGTGGTGTAATTTAAAAGATGTGAAAGTCCTGCAGGGTTTCCCTCCAGAATTCTGAAGAGATTATGTGAAATGGCCCTCAGTAGTCTCATCTCACATACTTTACATTCATCCAGAACATCTCTAAGCTGCAATGAAAGTATGACTGAATAATTGCTTAAAACGAGTCTGCAACAGAGCTGTTTCGCTTGCCTTAATTATTTTGGGTATCGTCTTAGCAGAAAAATCAAGTATACAGTAGTGGAAAAAAGAACATTAAAATTGTATAAAAATAAGTAAGGTTTTTTTTTTAAATAAAAACAAGTAAAAGTAAATAAAATACTTCCTTTTTTGAATGAGACCCTGGCATATGTGGAAGTTTTGAAGACTAAACCCAGTATAACGTACTCACTCATGATTAGATGGTGTCTGGTTTTTTTACAAGATGAATTATTTTTTTTTTAAATTGAGCGTGTTTAACATACTGTGTCAGCATCTTCAGGCTGATGGGAAGCGGGTATCACAACTTCAAATGCATTTTGTCTTTAAAATGCTGTACAACTTACTTGGAATCGCTTCCGACAAATCACAGGTAGCTGAATATTGTCACAGTCTTCCCTCTCCTCCCTCCCTCCCTTCCTTCTTCGCTGTGCCATGTGAATGAACTGAACACTGTGTATCTTTTAGTCACTGTACAGACCATTCCATTTCCCATTTCTTTGTTTTACACACAGAACAAATACCTCTGGAGAATTAGGAGAGCGTAGTTACGGTGTTTAGAAAATACAGACTTTGGAGGCGAAGCAGGCAGGGTTTGGGGTGCAGGGGTGGTGACTGCAGGACACACACCTGACGCTCTGCCCTGTGAGGGTGGTGGGCGTTCTGAGACGAGGCTGAAGCCCAGGTCGCTCCTGGAGCCCACCTGCGCGTGCCGAAGCCCTCTGTTCACTGCGTGCCGCGCTGCTGTGGCTCACGGGTGGGTGCCAAGGCCCTGGCTGGGGGAGCGGAGCCCAGCCCAGCTCCCGGCAGCGCCCGGCTGGTCACAGAACATCCCCTCCCTGCTCCCCAGCCGCAGCTGGCACAGGCTCTGGCTGCGGGAAAGCTGTTGTAGGCTGGCAGAGAGAAATGGAGGCTCTCAGTGTAACAGCTCCTCAGTTAAAGGAGAGGGCCCTGTTCCCAGCACTGGCTGTTTCCATGGCAGCCAGCCTAGAGACTGCACCGGAGCTTGTACCGCTTGGAAATTTCCAAGGGGCTGTGCAGGAACGTTGGACGGTACATGTGCCCATTCTGACTTGCAGGTTTAAGGGTTTAAATAGCTAATATCCACTGGATTTTAACTTCAGAAAAAATAATGACATGATTACATACAGAACGTTAAAAGAATCTTGACGCGCTGTTTGTCTTCTTGCTGCTGTTTGAAAGAACTGCGTGATGGAGCCCTTCTTCAGCTGTGTAATTGTGAAATGGCAACAGCTATTTGCTGTGTTATAGAACTTTTATGAAAAGATGAAATTAAAGTTTGATTTTAAAATAATAGGATACATAATGAACTGTGTTAGACGTGGAATTATTAGTGCTGGAACTGTGTACAGCATGTGCTCTGGTTTTTTTCAAGACAAGAAGCAGTGGTGAAAGCTTGTCAATCAGCATAGATAGCATTGTTCCTGCAGGACAACTATCAGTTTATTTTTGGCCTCTTTACATTCCAGTGCTTGTGATTATATAGTATTACTTTGAGACTGCTCTTCCATAGGATACACATTACAGATTTGTAACAGAAATCACTTGCTCAGCTTTGATAAAAGCTGTTTGTTCGAGGTGATTTAATAATACGCTTCATTTTCCCTCATTCTGGCATTCACACTGAGTCAGACATGACTGGCCTGCTCCGTGTCCTGCCTTTCCAAGGGCCGTGTACAGACCGTGCTGTGTCTCCTGAAGTGGCTGTTTGTGGCAGCTTTCCCCTTCAGCAGGGTATGGAGGGGCTGCTGGTCCTGGCTGTCCTTAGTCCCTGTGCCCCTGCAGGGCAGTGTGTGTGCACCTGAGCAGGACTCGCTGTTTGTCTGAGAGCAGGGGCTCTTGGCTTGCTGAGAGTTGCTGCTATACAGAAACACAGCTCTGTGTGCTGAAGTGCACCAGCACCAGCTGACCTCTCCCTTCTGTGCCACGGTCTGGGCTCCGTGGCTCAGGGAGATGTTGATTCCCTGGTGTGCTCCCACTGGAGGAAGCTGTAGGAGTGGGAGCACCAGCCTCTGGCGCTCAGTTTTTTCAGCTGGCAAAAAATCTGCACCTCCAGTGCAGTCACAAGACTTGTGCTGCCTTTGAGAGTCAGATAACCAGATGTTCTTACTGTGAGAAGGGATTATGCTTTTCTGTTTTGTCAGTATTAAATAAGCTAGGCAAGCTCTAATGATCATTTTATTGACTGAAGAAAACACATGGAAATTTTGGAATCTCTTGGTGTTCAAGTGTTAAAATCATACGCTGACTTGAAAATAAAAAAGAATGCCTGCCCCTCTTCCTCAGTCAAAACAGGAATTTGACCGACCTCTCTGTGCATGGCTTTTATTCAGAAGCAGTTCACAGACAATTTGAGAGTTGCAGTGGTGTGAAGGAGGATTCCTGCCAGATAAAGTGAAGTGCAAAATATTTGTACCAGCTTTTAGCAACTAGATTTGCTCAGTGGTGTTAACACAGTCCTTCTTTTGCACGTGCACTTTAAACAGGAGGAAGAGTGTTGCTAACATTAACAGTGTATTAACATATCTAAATATTTGTTAATTTGGGGGCTTTATTTCAGAGATCACCTTCTATGATGTTAGATGTTATGTAACTACCTGATTTTAAAAGTGAAAAAGTGAGAGGTAAATTATCTGCCAACAAGCTGTATGGATTTACGCTGATAAGAACCATCTGTTAAACACAGTGTTGGTGTAAGTACCATTCCAAGGGGAACTGTGCTTTGTAGTACGTGCACCTCATGTTTTTGAATTCTCCCTTCCCCTGACTGTGCCGGCTTGTCTGTAAATGGTTCTTTGAAATAAAGGGCAGGGGAGGGGGAGAAAAAACCCAAACCCCAACCCACACTAGGACAAGTAGCAAAAATCATTATATTACATTTGGATAATGCCTCAGCGATTTTTAGATCTTTTTTTGAGGCGCTGCCCTCCTGTCTCATCCATCCTTATTAGACTTACTGCTTTCAGTGTGTTACAGTTACAGAAACCTCTTGCTATATGGATTTCTATATACGTGATGAGCAAAGTCTGTATTAGCTTTAATTACATTAGATTTAAACAAACCTGTGTTCTCTTCTAGATAGTTTCTCACTGAAAAAAATGCCCAATTCTCTGACAAAGGTGCAGTTCTCATGTTGTTCATCCTTGTCTTTGAAGATAATTTCATCATATTTTCCTTATTGAAAACTTGTGATTTAGTTTCCATGACTCCCAGCTTCCTGTCTGGCTGGCTGCTCTTTGAGCTGCTTTTTGAGAGTCCCCCCTTCCTCCTGAGCTTTTCAAACCTCGTTCTTATTGCCTTCCTTTACACCTGCTGCAGGTTCCCCTCCGGTGTGAGAAGTGTGTCCCCCACGCTCGGAGCAGTAGGAAGGCCATCACTGCCTGCAGTGTCACCGTCTGCAGGCCTGTGCCCCAGAGATGCTCTGCCCAGATGAAGTTATGCACCTCAAGTATAGGTGTTATCATTTCTTCCTTAGAAACATCTCTGCTTTTTACTTTGTGTCACTGGGGGGAATAAAACTCTTTCAGGTCCTTAGGTCTTTTATTGATATACAAATACTGGCTTTTTCTCTGATGTGTTTGCTTTGGAAAAGCAAAACTTTTTTAGCTTTTCAGCTTTTAAAAATAATGTATCCAGAGTTTTTATTCACATTCCGTTTTTATTTAGAAATTTTCTTTAATAATGCATCCAGCTGTTCAGTTTATTTATTTTTTTAAATTTAGATACCCAACCTTTTTTTTAACTTTTAAATTTTGGAGCTGATTGCAAAAGCAAACATCTGGTTTTCATCCAACTTTGTTTCTGTTTAACCTCCTTGCTCTAGTTAAGTCAAAATCTTCAATTATTACCTTCTTATTCCATCTTTCTAACTATGAGTCATCTCTTCTTTAGTATTCCCCCTGCAGTGCTTCCCTATTAGTCATGCTACAGGCTTTCCTTTCTTTATTATGTAATCTATAAGTTCGTGATATTTATTTAGTAAGTGAATAACTACACATTCTATATCTTCTAGATCTCTCATTTTTTTTCAGTTTTCCCACAGTTCTTAGGACTTGTTCAGGTACAGATGGGACAACTTAGAAATCCTCCCTTATTTGCTCTGTGATGCCCAGTGTGGGTTTGAGTGTAGACAAGGAGTTTTATGAGAGACAAGAATCATTGGTTATATATTTTTGCGAAAAAATGCTAAAGCTTCACACATGAGCACACGTGGTTTATGTGCAGGTGCATTCTTACTGTTCCTCTCATCCTTTTCCTGAGTTCCTCTGCATGTTCTCTTGTTAGACTGGACATTGGATATGGGTCAGTTTTTAATCTCTCTGCAGAGCTTAAGCCAAATGTCTGATCGTAACTGAAGCCACAAATCATAGATACAGCACATCCATGAATTACAGAGCAGGGCTTCCCATCATCCACGTTTGGAAATACCGTTCATTATAACCTGTTCAATAATGATGTTCTTTCCCACTTCTGTTTACTAACATTGAAAACACTCTCCTAGTAAAGCTTAGGTAGCTACAGCTGAACCAGCTACACCTACAAAATGGGGTTTATGAGAAAGCTTAGGAAAAGAGAAAGTCTGAGTCAAGAGCCTACTAGAAATCAGAAATAACACCACAAATGCATTATTTCTTAATCAATGACTCGCCTGTTATATGTTGGTATACAAATCTCAGCAGTAATGACATTCCTGCACCTGCTGTAGTACTGCCAGCATTCACTTGTGGCTCCACTGTGTTCCAGTTGAAAAAGATACTAATTCTGCTTTACTTACTGTGTCTGACACACATCAGCTGCACTGTGGACGTCCCTGATGCTGGAGCAGGTTGGTTTGCTTGAAGACCTTGGGCCTGAAATAAAGAGGCATATGTTTCAAACTGACCTGTAACCAGGTAAAAGATTTGGCAGACACATTCACAGTGTGCTCAGTGTTCCAAGAAAGCCAAATATAAGTATGGTGGAAATTTGGACCAAATACGGCTGTACAGCATGGATGAGATTCCTGCCCAGAGCCTGACGTGGGTTTCAACCTGTGCCACAGCTTCCTAGTTGTGTAAAAGAAAGCACAGTTTAAGCAAAGAAGAGAAGAAAGACAAATTTAATCTACTCAGGACCATAAATACTGGGTCTGAAATACAGTAGTCCTGCCATGCTCCTTATACATTCTCTTTTATATGACTTGGATGGGTAAGATTTTTTTAAAGGGATTGCACATATAGTTTTAAGCCTAAGTCTGAGCTGTCTTGATCTTACTAGTTGTAAGCAAGGAAATCCAAAATAAGAACATACCAGAGCTTTTTTACTTTCCTGTAAACACCGCACTACCGAGTGAATTCCTCAGTGCTTTGTGCTAGTGACGTAGGAGATCCTGAGAAGTATCCCCAGGGTGAGAAGCTTAACACCATAACATTATATTATGTGCTTAAAATGCATTTCCATTGAAATTATTTTTTAATGCATATTTGTATAATAAAGCTTATGGATTTGTAGAGTTGGACATACATCCATAAATGTGTCTTTGCACATGCTTACTGCATTTTTTTGGGGTAGATTAGACCAGCTGGACTCAGACCCCCAGGTGGGTTTCTGCAGGAGGCTTTGAGCTTGCTCTGCCCGCACTGTGAGTTTCCTGGAGCAGGTAACTCTGTGCTCCAGCCCAACCCCAGCTGGTGTGGGACTCCAGGCAGTGCAAGTTTGCATCTGCTAGTAAGAGATCCCGTAGGGAGAGGTCACGGCTTACTTGGAGACACATGACATTAAGGAATACAAAAATAAACTGTTATAAAATCTCCAGTTTTTACAGTCACGTGATATTACTTGGAAAATACAATGCCCTACTTATAGCAGGTATTTTCAAGGTTCCAGGGGAACTCGATACCCTGTGAATGACTTTTCATCAATTTACATTTTAGTGTTCCTATTTTTGCATTCTCTCATCTCTGTCCTTTGTAATTCTTGTGTAACAATGTAGTAAAGTCTGAACAGATTTGCTGTGCCGCAGCTCTGAAATGTTTGTATTTTAACTCTCAGTGTTTGTGTGATACAAGAAAATAATGGCCTTGTTTTCAGGACTTGCTATTCCCGGTCTTAATGCTTTAGCCAGAGGAGTATCCTTCCTGTCCTGCAGAACAGGAAATAAGCTGGTTCCTTTTAAATTCTGGAAACAATTAACTTTGTCCTTAGCTTAATTTTTTAAAAATTACATTCATTTTGATGTTTTGCACAATGCATTAAGTTGTTTTGCTTCCGTGTGAAATACAATGGGAACAGCATACCATAATCATGCATCCATAATAAGCTATGGAGTCTGAATTTAAGAACGTAAATATTACATCTTTAATGTATGTTTTCTCTTGACCATGCCTTGTTCAGAAGGTGAAATTTCATGTCGGGGTAAGAGCTATATGTGTCAGAGATAATGAAGCACTGGGATAAACTGATACAGAAAACAAGGGGAAGGGAACAGTAGAAGAAAGAGCAACTATTTTTTTTCCTTATTATTTTTTTTTCCCTGGGAATGTGTACAAAATAGCCATCATCTTTGAAAGGATAAAGCCTTTATGTGTATGTCCTCCCGCAGGTTCTGTGGTTCACGGTGCAGTACTTAGTGTGTGTCACACTGGATACTCACACAGTAACAATGAGAAACTGCGTATTTATTAAATGTAATGAAACATAAGAAGTTACCTCGGAAACTGTTTATAAAGTTTTTCCACGTTTGACAGTATTGACTTTGTTTTGTCCTTGAAATTATTATGGTAACACATATCTCAGTCAGGAAAATAGCATTTTCTGATGATCAGAGAGAGGATAAGGTCTGTTCCGGATTGTATCACTTTTTTGGTGTTTCTAAATAAGCCAGGTAAAATCTGGCTTCTCTTCAGTTTCTTCTGTTTCAGCAGGGTTTATTTAAATGTACAATCAGACTTTATATTTTAAAAAAAAAATCCTTAAGGACAAAAAAATCAACCAAACACATCCACCTTTTCTTCTAAAATGCTCTGGAAACATAATTTCTGTTTCAGCAGGGAAGTCATGCCAGATTGGTTTAGGACATGTAATAAGGG
Organism: Sclerurus mexicanus; assembly: GCA_013396755.1. Taxonomy (NCBI): domain Eukaryota; kingdom Metazoa; phylum Chordata; class Aves; order Passeriformes; family Furnariidae; genus Sclerurus; species Sclerurus mexicanus. Next base: position 2,985,821 of record VWZF01003891.1, on the reverse strand, counting down.
TCTATAATCATTACGTGTTGCAGTTTATGGTACAAACGTTTTACCTCACTGTTTTCTTGATGTATCCCTAATACCTCTTATGAGGCCCAGCTGATGGAGAAGTGGATGTGTGTATGAAATACAGTCCCTTCCACAGAGCAGCCAACTCCACTGTCAGTGTGGGTTGGAAGTAATTGCTCTGAACTGTGTTAATCGCAGCTGTCCCTTAATGACAGGGGACTCAGAGGTTATGTCGGGTCTGAGTACACAGAGGAAAGAGTTCTGAAGTTAAAATGCTTGGTTTTGGCACTTCCGAGGGACAGTGTGCTCACCTAGAATCCATGTTTGCTTTTGGCAGTACTTCAGCTGAGGCTGCAACAGAGACGGACGCGAGAACAGCTGGTGGACCAGGGCATCATGCCACGTAAGACTTGTGTCATTTCCAGTACTTTGTGTGTCTGCAGTGCATGATTTGTGAACTAATATATCAAATAATGGAGATAAGCATTCCTGCGAGATTCATTAACAGTAACAGCAGCATTTGAAAAGATTTGTGGAATCCTTTTGGTAGCCTCAATGAGCATGTAGTAAATTCATCATGTTGCCTCATGTTTCAGTTAAAATAGCCATTGCAATGAAAACACAAGGACTTGGGGACATAGTCTGCTTCTCCTTCTATTTTCTTTGTTTAAATATTTGTGATTAATTTATTAAATAAATGGAATTGCATAAATGAGTGGACATTAGTAACAAAGCCAGTTTTAAAGAGCAGGATGGCAAGGGTTGCCAAACAAATGAGGGGTGCACAGAAAACATTGGGAATCCGTAAGTGGACAGCGTGGAATGACACTGGACACAAGATGATAGGTGCAAGTTGTCAAGAGATTCAGCTGTGACCAGTGATTTGTATCAAAAGCAAATAAAACCCCAGCCACTGAAACAGATCAAAATTATGTCAAGAGATTATAAATAGCCCAGTGTGCACCAGTGAACTGTAGCTGGAAAGCACAGTACCTTAAAGCTCATCTGTTCTGGAAGGTTTCTGAGTGTGCAGCAGACTTGAGATTGCTTTCCAAAGCATCTTCACCCTCCAGGTCTGTAGTGCTGATTATCTTCAGGAACAGAACAATGTGTTTGTTTTTGAGTGAAACCTGGGGGAAAACTTCTAAATTGGCAGAGTGTTTTGTTCTGTGATATCTCATCTCTGCCAAAAGGGTGGCAATTCAGATGGATCGTGCCTGCTGCCATGTCACCCTTTCAGCAATTCACTGGAGAGGAAGCACTCTGCAGTTTATTCTAGCTGAATAGTTTTTACTCTTTTTGGCTATTTAGCAGACAACCATCATTCTGTGTTCTAATCTGAACACTTAAGGCCTCTCTACATATTTTTTTAAAAGTCAGCGCAAGTAGTTCCTAAGGGACAGTCCAGTTCTCTAATAACAGCAAGTTTGAGGTATGGACAGACAGTAAATACAGTGGAATAAATGACATGGTATTTGGGCATTCTGAACCTTTCCTAGTAAAATTTCTACCGTGGAACAGTTTGGTAAATAAACACTGCTGTACGTAGTGAAAACGTTAACTGTTACATGGTAATATCTGTTAAATAGGAGTATTGCTCATCTCTGCTAAAAATACAGGTGAATACAACTAGCGTGAATCCAGCGTAAGCCTGGTCAGATGCAAACACACTCTGAGGTGGTGTTAAACACCCATACACACATACTGATTAGGATATTTCTTTTGGAAATCACTTCTGCCAATTTTAACTCTTGCTCTCCCTTCACAGCTTTGAAAAGCCCAGCTGCATTCCATGAGCAGATAAAGAGCCTGGAGCGAGCCAGGGTAAACCACTTTGTGTAAACTTGTGATTAACATCTGAAAAGGGATAGTCAGTTGTGTGTGATACTAAATTCTCTCAGTACATGGAACATTAGCGTTGCAGTAATAACATGTGCTTTTATCTTGGAAGAATTCATTAAAATGTAATATGGATGCCAAATCCGAGAGGAATTTCCCTAAGCCTTCACAGATTAAGGTGGGGGGAGGACTAAACGTATGGTCATAACGTAGTGCATAGCTACCCCCACTTAAGGATGGGATACTCTGGTAAATGATGCATATGCAGTATTTCTGTAGCCAGTCTATACCATTGCGATGATGTGGTGATGTGGGATCAAATCAAGAATGTTCCTAATTTGTTTGGGGAAGATCGAAAGTCACTAGCACTGCTTAACTGCTAGGCAAACAAAACAAAACGAAATGAACCCCTCTGCTGCCCATGTACTGACAGCAGTGTCACCCATGTGAATGAAAGTGCACATAGTCATTGCTGGGAGACAGGGCATTTATCAGACTGCTTTCGTTTTTGTAGTAAGCAGTAGTTAATGCCATTTCCTGCTTTCTCTTCAGACGGAAAACTTTCTGAAGCACAAGATTCGCAGCAGGCCGGACCGCTCGGAGCTGGTCAGGATGCACATCCTGGAAGGTACGTCCAGCGCGGAGCCCCTGGGCTGCTGGCAGGAGGGACTCCTGCTGGGCACTCGCTTGTCTCACTGAATTACACTTCACTGGGAATTACTCCTGAAGGTTCCTGTGCTCTGTTTCTCTACCTCTGCAGTGTATTTACTGTTGCATACTGCTCCTGTTCTGTAGTGGTGATCACACTGTGGTGTACGTTCATATTGCCCCAGTTCATGCCCCAGAATGCCCCAGGGACCTGGAACAGGTGTGACTGTGACCCTGCTGTGTTACTTGTCTTGCTGCTCAGGTCATTGGAAGCAAGTCTCTTTATCAATGGGGCTCATTACTGTGTAGCACCATAAACTTACCAAATACAGAAATTACCAAATAACCGTCATCCAAGTGAGTTTAAAAGCCACTATATTTCAAAACATGCATTTGAAAAATCCTGGTAGGAGCTTCCACATTGATAGATCACATTCATAGTGACAATCCTGTAGTTTCATTGAAAAGTAGTTTTGAACACTCAAATTAGTGCTAGAAGCTACTTTTAAAGGTAAACTTTTAAAGATATTTGTGAAGAGAGAATCCAAAAATTAATGGATTAATTAAACTTTAGCACAGCTCCCACTGGTAAATCATTAGAGCAGCAAATGCTCCCGCTTATAACTGGCACTTGTTCTTTTATATTCTCTGCTTTGTTGCTGGACATTATAGAGATGTTTACCAAAGGTATTACTGCTGTTAAAAAGGAGATTATATTTCTAGAAAAAACACTATCACGGGGATAAACAACATCTACTCGTATGATCTTATTTTTGCTTACTAATTTGAGCATTTTCAGAATACTACTGGGCCACTTTTGATCAAAGTGGAATGGTTATTGCCAAGACAAGCCAGTATTGTTTGTCATGAAACTGGGGAAAGGTCGAACGGGAGACTGAATTAAGTCCATCCATTTAGAGACCGTCGCAGAGCCTTCGCTCCAGGCCACTCAGATGAAGCTGAAGAGAGCTCGGCTGGCAGATGATCTGAATGAGAAGATTGCTCAGAGACCTGGCCCGATGGAACTGGTAGAAAAAAACATTCTTCCTGTAGACTCCAGTGTTAAAGAAGCTATTATAGGCAAGTAGAAATGCCACAACTTCTGTTCCTTATCCACATGGCAGAGTGGAAAATAATAACTTCACTCTTGAGGGTGAAGTTCACTGGAAGAAAGCATATGCTGAGTTTATTACTACTTATTCTTTCAGCTTCTGAGTCCTAAACTCTGTCATCATTTAATTAAAGTTATCCTATTTTTATTGGAAACTTTAAGTAAGAAATATATATATCTTTTGAGTATAGTACTGTCCTGGAAAAGGACTGTTTCTTAATAAAAATTATTACAAAATAATCAAAGATATGTGGCCATTGCTCTGTTTGTTGTAGGTGTCTCTGTACACTCCACATATGTGAACACACCTTTTAATATCTTACTAAAACCATTTCTGCTACACACTTGGTATTATTGATTGCTTGCATCCGATTTAATATGGCTGTCCTTATATTAAAAACATAATAAATACTTAGGTACCATATGTTTAGGCTGCTGAAAACTGATCATTTTCCAGCAATTAGCTAACTCTGCTCTGAATGTCTAAATTTAATTTGTGAAACTAGAAAAAAATGTGTTTTGTTTGTTTCTTTGTCAACATTCTAGCAGTTGGACAAGAGAATTATCCTCAAGCTTTGGATGATTTTTCTTTTGATGAAGACAGCAGTGATGCTTTATCACCAGATCAGCCAGCCAGCCAAGAATCCCAGGGTTCAGCAGCTTCCCCTGGTGAGCCAAAACCAAGTGACTCACCATCACCTATAACCCCAAATGCTGCTACATCAACACAGGTACAGTTTTTGAGCATTTCAATCCTCCCAGTATGTTTCTGATCTGGCACTATGGAAATGGGGCATGGATTCACCTGGAATGAATCCATCTGCTGCTGCCAAGGCGGGCTCTGGGACTCCATTTGCTGTTTGGGAGTGCTTAGACTCCAGCCCTGGCTTAGCTGTTGGCAGTGATGAAATTCCCATAGACTGCAGCGAAGCCATAAATTCCCTGAAATTCATTATGACCCACAGAAGATCTGCAGCTTTCCCAGAAGTTGTTTAAAAGGTCATGGCCATGGTTTACTCCAGCTGTTATTGATTACTTAATGTCTGTCTTCATTCTGAGCAAGGTCTTGAACTCATTAGAATTAAAATTAGCTGAAACAACAGTTGACGTCAGTTCCATTATGTTCAGAAAAGTCCATAAAAAAGGTTTCCCACATAACTTAAATATTATTTCCTATAGTTTAAAATACTGCCTAAGGAATTTACTATTTAAGAAATGAAAATAACACGTTGATTTTTCTAGGAGGTTTTTAGTATTTTCTCAAGTTACAAAGAAAGGAAAGCAACCGTGTCATGTCATGTTGTCCTTATACTAGAACATTTAAATGTGTGAAGACTTGAAGAGCAATGGATTTGACTGGAAATGACCGTTTTCACAAAAATATTAAGTTCTGAGAGAGAACTCTTTGTGGAGAGATTTTGTGATTTTAAATGGACAGGAACATCGCCTATCTGGTCTTTAAACACATATAAAAGTGCTGATCCAAAATCATTTGTAAAAACAGTAGTGAAAGAAACAACATGTGCTACAAATTAATTTGTTTTCTATTAGCCACTGAAAGCACACTTTACATGCACAGCCTTAGTTAGGGGGATGCTTTCTAGAATATCTTGTGCAGTGCTTGCTTCACAGGTGCTTGTCTTCACCTTGGAGTTAATCAGTAAGTTGAGTCATCAGTGAGAAATCCCTATTTATTTAAAGGTTACTATGTTTAGCTTAAATAGATTGTTTATGATGTTTTCTGTCATACCTCAGCCAGTAATTTTAAACTCACTAAAACCAGTTAAGAGGAGAAGGCTTTGCTTTTAACTCGATTTGTGGAACTTTTTCTCTGGATAGAGAAAGAGGCTCCGGCAGGGGAGAGGCGAGAAGATTGCCGTCTGTTGTCTGATGGCAGTGGCCGGAGTGGGCAGAGACTCCAGCCCAGCCCGGCCCAGCAGTGCTCACCCCCACTCGTTAACAGCGTGGTGATCTGAGAGTGACAGAGCTCAGGAGTGGCAAACCCTGCTTATCTTCGGTTACACCTTGAGTTGGTGTTTATGGAAGTAAAGAGCAGCAACTTCTGCCTTGTATCAGTGCTGAGTTACTTGTTGAAGGAGGTTCACCCCTGAGTGCTGAGCAGTCCTGTCTGCTGGGCAGGTCCTGACCCTGAACTCCTCTTTCTCTCAGTAAGCCCACTTTGCTGAGGTACATAAACAAAAGCAGCTGTATTATTTCAGAAAAATAATTTATGTTTCAGATTGATGCATTTTGCCATACGATTCAGGTTTATACTTCAGTAAATTATTTAGGAGAAAAATTGTTTTCATCATGGTATTATATATATGAAGTGACTTACTAATTGTGTCAGTACAATAATATTGCATGTTTATGCTCTGAAGACCATATTGTCTTGATGACCATGGATACTTGGCAACTGAGTAGTTCAGGGTCTGGAATTGCTCGCCATGGTTTTCTAATTACCACACTAGATAGAAAAAGTATTGAAAGTTCATGTTCAAAACCAGTGCTGGACACAAAGTGTGGCACATCCATCTTATTTCACTATTCCCTAACATACAGATTAAGATGTGAATTGGGTTTCCTGTTGAGAGAATATAATTTGTGTTGAATAAATTGAAAACAAACCACATGAAATTAGGTTCCTCAGTAACGAGTTAGATTCCTAATGGAGAGTTAAATAAAAATACTCAAAGTAATACATGCCAAAGCTTTTCAAGTAGGAAGCATAAGAGGGATAGGTGATTACAGAAACAAAGTAACAGAGCACTTGAACGTGATTAAAACACCTCTTCAGATAGAACTTCAGTCTTTTGCCTTTGGATGTCATTAGGTATTGCAGCCACTCTGTGCACAGATCTAAAATGAGAAGTTGCTCTTCTGCAGAATGAAACAGATGCTTACCTTGCTGTTCCTTTTGACATAGAGAACAACGGCACAGCAGGTCTCTACAGGAGATGTGCCTGGGAATTGCTCCTTTATTCTTTTAATTTCTGATAAATTTTAAATTTTATTGCCATTAAAAAATACAAAGAATGTTTTGAAAGCAGCAGAGTGTAGCCAGAGTTCTTTTCAAGGCTTCCTCCTCCACGCATTTCCAGAGCTCAGAGGATGTACCATAACTTTGGGAACCTTCAGCTCTTGTTGACTGATGACCTAAAACTTGCCTTAACCCCGTGTGTTTGCATCTGGTAAGGATTAGGCATTTTAGCCACACTCTAAACAGATCAGATGTGGTGTTCACAATTCAGAAGACATTAAACAGTTCTCTTCAAAACAGCTGAAGTATTTTGCTTGATGGCACAGAATATAATGGCTGTTTTCTTAATACAGTCACTGTAGCTTGTTGACCTACTAGATGCTTGTTTGCATCCAGCAGAAAAGTACTGTCTGAAAATAGGGGTCTATTCAAATGAAATAATTATTAGTTTATTAAGAAGCCAAGACCTGTTATACTTAGGTTTTGTAATTTAAAAACTTACAAAGTAAATTATATGCATGGTTCATTCCATCTGACACTTGCAGGTAAAATTGGAAAGTCTGTAAAAAGCTTTGTGTTTCATGTAGCCGTTAATCTTCTGTAGGTTAGGATAACACCCAATGTAAGGACACAGTAATGTCCTCTGTGGCAAGAGGAGAATGTTTAACACCATGGTTTTCACACAAAGTGAATTAAAGAGGTGATGGTGTGGGGTTTTCTCTTTCTTGTTTTGTTTGGTTGGGGTTTTCTAATTTACTAACTGTGCCATTTTTAAGAGTTTTGTCATGCTGTCATCATGGATTTCTTTTCATAGCCTATAAAGAGTAGCTAAATAGAAGTCAAGTTTTTTGTCTGGGTTCAAGAAGGACCAGAATGATGAACAGTAAAAGATTACGTAATGAGTAAGTTGGAGTACCAAACACTTAAATGCTTTTTAATTGGGACTTGATGAAAAGAAAATTTAAGAAATAGAAAATCATGAGTTCGTTAGAATTCCTCTGTGCTTTATGGTAATATGGTACATGACACTTTGATTCCAAGAGAAGCGCTTCTTGAAATTTTACTGTTTTAACTAGAGTATGCCTTTTAAATTTGATAGAAGCAGCATGTTGGAATGCAGCATCCAGAACCCTTTCTCAAAGGCTAAGTCCCTCTGACATCCCCTGCCAATTCTTATGCAAGTCCAGCAAATAAGAGACACTGTGCAGATATCAGATGCTTTCCAGAGCAAACGCTTTGAAACTTGGATGTAAAAATAGAGACATTTGTATGTTTAGCCTGCCACCGCAGACTGACACAGCCCCAAGACAGGCATGTCTCAGTGTGTCAGTGACAGAGCACAGTAAATCCTGCCATTTGGTAAAGCCATAATCAGGAGCTTAAAGGTGCAAAATGTGTACCAAGTGCTTTTAGCAGACTGATTGAAGTCCTTTGTGGTACAATCTCGTGGAAGGATAGTAGAGTATGGGAAGAAGTGAATTAGAGAGAAGTACCTATGGGACTTAACTAGAATGCAAGTTTTAGAATTAATCTGGAAGAAAAAGGATATTTACTGATAGGAATATATGGAAAGAAGAAGGGGCTTTTACAAAAGGAACATTGTACTAGGCGATCTAATTACTTAAACAATGGAAATGCAACTGATCTCATCTGTCTGGATTTCATACTGTATGACATTAAACACTAGCAAAACTGAAGGTAGAGATTACCAGAAATGAGACACAAAGTATTGGGTTGAAAGGAAATTGGTAACAGTGCTCTGTAGGAGTTGATCTGGGGACATTCTGGTTTCATGTTACTATTAACAACCTTGACGTAAGAATGGGTCACCTAACAAAAGTAGGAAGCATAGTCAGCACGCAGAAAGAACTGTTATTATGCAGAAAGGATGGGTTGATTTGGCTTTTAGGAGAAAAATGGAATTGCAGTAGAATGGAATAGTTCTTAAAAAGAAAAATGTGCAAAAACTCTCCTTCCAATGACAAAGAAATGTGGGAACCTGAGGACTCCAGAGGAAACTGGGGCAGAAGACAGCTGGGGTGCAGTGCAGTGACTGTGAGCTGCTGTGGGCTCCTCTGTAGAACTGCAAGTGTGTCAGAAGAGATGATTCCAGTAGGAGTGAGGATCCAGTGACACCCTAGAGGGAATATCCTGTACATTTCCAGTTACTTATATCCAAGAATGACTAATGACAACTGTAACACAGTTACTTGTAGCAGGTAAGGATGATCAGAGAACAAAAAACCTCTTTGAGAGAAAAGAATAAAAATTTGTTTATCTGGAATCACAAGGGCTGAGATCTGTTTATGTACAGAGTCTCTACCCCATCAGAGGGATATTCACCAAGGAAGGAAATTTTAAGTTTTCTTTAAAGTTTTAAATCAGAAAAAACATCAGCACAACAAAAATTGATATGACAAATTTAAGCTGAGTTTGATTTTTACGTAGGAAAACTTTAGGGAGTTTTCTGGTAGGTGTAGTGGTGCCAGGAAAAAATAATAATAATAAAGCCCTAAGCCTATATGGAATTTATTAAGTTTATAGAAGAAATTACACACATGCTGTTTGTAACATCAGGGGAACAAACTCGGTACCATGTTCAGGCTGCTGGCTTTTACCTGCACAGTGTCTTACAGCTGTGCTGGCAGTCAGGTACAGAGGAAATGCACCCCCAGTGCTGGCAGCCAGAGCTGGGGTTCTGTGAAAATACTGTAGGAGTCTGTGCCTTCAAAATATCCCTGCTGGGCTGCTGCAGGATCACTCGGAAACAGGAAGTTTGTCTGTCCGGGTTGATGTTTGACGTTCATGAAAGTCACGCTTTTCTGACAGTACTTGTTTGGGTGGTAAGATTCAATTTGTGTACAGAGATTCTGACTTCATAGACAAAAAGTACTGAAGGCCTCAATTTCATGGCAATAAAGCAGGGGTTTCTTAGCAAACTAAGAAGTCAAGGTGAGGAACTGGTTTATTTCATCCGCTCTGTTTGAAGTGTGCCAAAATGTGCCTTTATAGAATACTTGTAGACGTGAAAGAGTTCCATTTTCACCATTCCTTCTAAAACTATTTTGTGAATTTGACTTGATAGTAAATTGTCTTAACCTTTTCACCTTTTTTTTCAGTTATTCAGATGGTGGATGTTTTTAATGTTTCTCTTTTTCCTTATATTTTTTTTAATACTAGTATCCACCTTTAACCTCTCCAGTTCCTGAATTCCTCAAAACTCCCTCAACACTCGACCAGCACGTGACACGTTCCACGGCTGCCACCACCCTGAGCACCAACACTGTATCTGCAGCAAAGCCTGGGCCAACGTTAGTGAAGGTGGGTACCTGCACCTTGGCACTCTTGGTCTGTGTCCTCTTCCAGTGCTGTGCTCAATGAGAAAGGGCACGAGTAACGTTGGAGTGCCTGTAGCTAACAACTAACTTGTACTGGTGATCAGGGACACACTGGCTGTTGTGGGCCAAGGTTAACCAGTAACACTTGGAGGCACCAGCTCACTATTCCAAGAGGCCCTGACAGTACAGCTGACGAAAGGTTTCATGCACAATTATGCATTACATTGCTTAGGGAAGTTATCTTGAAGAAATAAGGACAATACTGAGTTTCTACTTTCTATAGGTGAAATTAATCTCATCTAGTTTTGTATAGAGAATAATAGGAACAGAGTCAACTGCATTCATAGTCTGTCTAAAAGAAAACTGGTGAACAGCATTGCTCCTTTTCCAAAACTATTTTCTGAGTTGATTTAATGTATAAGCAGAAGGCATGAGAGAAGTTACTGTATCCTTGTATTTTAATATCTGAAGAACATCCTCAATTCTCCTTTCCACTGACCTCGCCAGCAGCATGGAAAACCACTTCAAATGCAGTTAGAGAGAGGTTTGTGTTAGAAGATATCTATAATGTTTCATTTCAGTAACTCTGCTGTCTGTGTAATGAATATATGTGTATAGAGTTCTAACTAACTACCTGAAACAAACTCAGTTCAGTTTACCAGGATGACCTCTAGTAGTGCATTTCTAGCATAAATGTGGCTATATCCTTTGAAATCACTGCACTTGCACCAGCTTACTTGATGCAGGACCTTAATGAGAAACTCAGATATCCCCCAGAACAGGCTATCTGTGTAGTTAACGTGCATGGATCAACACAGCGTTTCTGCTTTGATAACTTCTGTGTAACTAGGTAACTGCCCTCAATTTTTCACTCTAAATAATGTCGAAGACCTTGTAAAGGAAGAGAATTTTACCACTTGAGCTGGTATTGCTAATAAGGATATTGCTGAAAGCTTCATAAGAAGAATCCTGTAATTTATAGGACTGTCCATGCTTTTAATCTAGACCTCTAAGTACCTCATGTGTTTACAGATGGACTTCAGGATACTGGCTTTTACTTGCGCAAAGTGCTAAGTGCCTTTGAATTACCTGTTTAAGAACAATGCCTCGTTGCAGTGGCAGAATCTCTTGCCTTCATTTGTGCCTTCTATTAAAAAACATTCACAAACTGGGTCTGGATGACCCCTTCTTGTGCAGGGTATAAGCCAACTGGAGCACCCGAACCTTTCAGGGATGGTAGATGGTTCTTTTGGGGAGGTTTGCAGGGGTAGTTGTGTTCAGCAGCTCTTTGCAGTGAATGTGTTCCATTATGCTTTATCTCTGCACCATGTGTAACTGCTTTAAATGACATCTGTTGTAGCTGTTTCAATCTTTTCCATCCATAAACAGCAAAGCCATCCAAAGAACCCAAATGATAAACATCGGAGCAAGAAATGTAAAGAACCTAAGCCAAGGGTGAAAAAATTGAAGTATCATCAATATATTCCACCTGATCAGAAAGGTGAGAAAAATGAGCCACAGATGGACTCCAACTATGCTCGTCTGCTACAACAGCAGCAACTGTTTTTGCAGCTGCAGATCCTGAGCCAACAGCAACAACACTACAACTACCAGACAATTCTACCTGCACCGCTGAAGTATGTGAAGCATTGTTTGTGTCCTTTAAAGAAAAGACATTTATAGCATTTACAGGCTTAGTGCTTTAGAAGTAAATGTGGTTTGCAAACGTTAAGAGACGGTTGGAACACAAGAAAACGTAAATGGCATTGTGCATCACTGCCTCATTTAACAGGGTGATGAGGTTGTTCTCTTGTTAAAATACTCCTGAAGTCTGATAAGCCTTGAAGTGGTCCTAGTTGTTTTATTGTGTCATGGAAACAGAACCTCTTACCTGTCAGGTGCATTTTTTTCTAACTAGATGCATTTTTGAAACTCAAAAGTTTTGACACCATTTTCATTTGAATATGTGATAGGTATGCAGAGCAGAAGAGAAGCTTACCGATATGTCTTTTACAATGACACTATTATTGTGGCTTTATTACCTTTTACATCAGTTTCACCAAACACATTTTTGCGGTTTACAAATAAAGCATAACTGTCATTTTCAGTTAGGTAAGAGCTGTATATTGTTTATCGCCTCATCTCTAATGCTGAGTTCCTCATCAGTGTTGATCTTTAGCACTTAACAGTGAGATGTATACTTGCTGATTTATGGGTAGGAGTAGTCAGAAAAATAAATGTTTAAGAGTTTCCAGCACCCCATGGCAGAATGAGAAGCTGACTATCTGCAGTTTCATTCTTATCATGTAAGACCAATCATTTCCTAGAAGCGCTTGAAGTGTAACATGCCACAGTCACACAACCCTAAATTCAAATGACTTTCAACTGTTTTTTGAAATGAATTTTCACTCATGAGTTATTTTTCCTCAGCAAGTGAGGCTAGAAAAGTTAAAGCTGCCATCTGTGGTGGTATTTATAATTACCATGTATCCTAACATTTGGACTAGCGGTGTTTCTGCCTGCTTACCCACGCTTCTTATGTTCCATTTACTGACATTTCAGAAACATTTCTTCATAAGTCAGCTGAACGAAATAAAAGAGCTGACTTATGGTACCCAGTGTAAATTACGGCATTTTTAATTTTTTACCATTGCTTTGAGAACCTTGTATGAGATTCTTCTTTTGAGTACAGCCGATAAAAATGCATCATCTTCCAAGTCAAGTGCCTTCACCTCAGTCCTTGCTGTGTATGAACATTGGACGTGTATGTAGGGTTGATACCCAGAGTTCAGTATCAAGGGGTTTTTATTGATGCCAAACAAAAAACTAAGTAATTGTCCTAGCTCATGATTAATTTGTATAAATGGAGTTTGCAGTCCATAGTATCCTTCAGGGATGCCATGACAACAAACAAAACCATGAAGCATAAATTAGTGTGCTTAACTGCACAGAAAATAAAGTAGCAACAGATGCTCTCTGTTTTATCTTACATTTAATGATAATGTCGTATGTTAAATATGTACTTGTAAAAAAAGAAGTTAATTTGTTCATTACCTTGATGGACATTGATTGAGAATGTTGACTGAAAGCATAAGATAATTAGCAGTGCCATTATCGTCGCTGTGCTTCTTGCTCCTTGCAGGCCACTGAATGACAAGCAGAGCCCCAACGGGAACACGCCACTGAGCACCCTGAGCAGCAGCACCCCGAGCTCAGCTGCCAGCTCGCCCAGGCAGGGCAGCAGCGTTGCCCCCCGCAAGCCTGGCCCTCTGCCCTCCAGCCTGGACGACTTGAAGGTAAACATCAGGGGCATTTGCCCATTCCTCTGCACTGCTGTAGGTCATAGCCTGCAAACTGTGACTGTCAAGAATATGCCCAGTTATCATATCAATGAATACTGTACTTTCCTGTTGGCTTTAGAACAAGGTGGTCACATTTTTCATACACAGCTCCCCTGAACTCAAATATTTGGTTTGATTTAGCTTATGTTCCAGAAATGACACTTCTTTCCCAAAGAATTAGAACAAGAATTTCAGGCACATTGTATAGGTACCTCATTTTGATCCTTTGGATAAACTGTGAGGTTCACTTCACGTGATTTAAACACTGGAGCAGTAATTTCCTCATGGCAATTTCAGTGTATCAGTGCAGAGATTTAGTTAAGCAGTATAAATTAAAATATGCCCTAATAAAAATATGTTCATAGAGGTCACTGTTATGAAGCCAACAGAGAAATAACAGTAGTAAAAGAGAATAGAAAATAAGAGATCTTACTTTGTAGAAGTTTCTCAAAGTTAGAAATAAGTGTGTAAACTATTAAACTGCACTGTGAGGTGCAGTTGAACTGGGTATTTCTTCAGAAGTACATTAACAGGAACTCAAGCTGTGAGGGACATAATGAAAACCAATCTGAAGCAGCTCGTGGGGGTTCAGCATTCAGATCTTCCAACAGCACGAATGTGCCAAAGCTGAGCAGCACGGTAGGGACATCTAGTGGGCAGCTCATTCCTTCCTCCCTGCCTTTACCAAGGGCTGGGATTGTGAGGGATGGGAGTGAGGAGTTTTTAGATTTGAAGGGATGAAAAAAAGTTTTGGAAGATCAGATTCATGACAGTAATGTACTGTCTTCAGTTAAAGCCAGTCTTAATAAGAAATAAGTCTATAATGCAATCAGTGTTTGAAATAAGTTTTCCAACCTTCAAGTTATTAACTAAAAATATTGAAAATATTTTACATTAATATCTGAAAATTGTGCTTTTTAGTGATTAAAGCTGTTCATTTACCTATTTCTGCATAATTTAGTGGTATTCCTGCTAATGTGGCAGTACTAACATAAGCCATACTTGCAGACCTGCTGGTGGTAGTTTTACCTCTGAATCAGCTAAATCAGTTCTGATGAGGAGTTCAGAAATTAATTGCTGGAAAAAGAATGCACTCTGAGGTGCAGAGGATACCAGTCTGGGGGAAACAGCTGGTGGTTGCTGAGAGTTACTTAACATAAAATTGCTGTGGTTTTTAGAGATGTAAAATGTACTGCTGTGACTTTCATCACTCCCAAATCATGAAGACCTCCAGCTTAAATTCTAGACTGGCCAAGTACTGAAATATTACTGAGGTCACCACCCTTTATTCTATTAGAGAGAGCTCTAATGTACACACAGCCCAAACTGCTGTTAGCTGTGGTGTATGTTCATTGTAAAAAGAAGCCGTTCATTGTGACTGTTCTTTTATAATTGAATTTTGAAGCACATAATTAATTTACATTCAACACTTTGCCCTTTACTTTTTTCTGTAAGCTTATTGGAAAACTGAGAACATTCTTCTAGCAGAAATTAATTTTGACTCCTTATACTGTCTCTGTTTGTCAAAGAAACCCAGATGGCACATAGCTGTAACTGTTTAGTTACTAATTAGCAAGAGAGCCTTTTGTATTTGATGTGTCTATTGAATCATCCAACTGACCTGATAAAGTTTCTCAGAAACAGATCTGTGTGTCTCGATGGTGTAACAAAGGGGTTCAGTACTTTTAGCAGCAGCACTGCTTCCAACATCTACAGGTTTGCTTCTAGAGTTTCTTGCTCAGAACTGGAGCTTTTTGTGCATTTTTCCATTTTAAGTATTTATGAAAAATCATAAGTTTGCTACTGCTCATTGTACGACTGAACACTACTAAGATTTTGGCCTCTTAAACAGTGAAGCAAATAATAGCACGTCACGGAAATGCAGTCACAGATCATGCAATGCTGTCAGAACCCAGACGTGTAATAACTAGCAAATATGCTGATGAAAAATTATTTTTCTTATTAAGGTGTAATAAAGTAGAATGTGTATCAGTAAGTTTTAATCTTTCATGTTTTTATTATCATGCTTTATTTTATTTCAGGTAGCAGAGCTTAAAATGGAGTTGAAATTGAGGGGATTACCAGTGTCTGGAACAAAAACAGATCTCATTGAGCGTCTGAAAACCTATCAAGATCTTAACAGCAACGGGGTTGCTACTAGTACCTCTGTGACAGTAACCACTTCTCCTGGGGCCACAGGGAGCACTGGGGAGGTGACTGTGGCATTTCCTGTTGCAACACTGAATAAGCCAGTGGCTAATACAGTATCCAGCTTCCCTCCTGAGAAACCATCTACCGGACCTGGCAGCAAAGCGGTAAATACTGAAAACATCAGCTCTCCCTTGCCTATATCCCCCTCTCCTTCAGAACAGTCCAGTCTAAGCACGGATGATACGAGCATGGCAGATACTTTCACAGAGATGATGACCATGATGTCGCCGTCCCAGTTCTTAAGTACTTCCCCGCTAAGAGCAAATGTAAACGATGATAATCAGACTCGCAGCAGTGGAAGCATCTCAGCCATAGAGTTTGATGTAGCAGAAAAGGACCGCAAGCTTCAAGAAAAAGAAAAGCAGATTGAAGAGCTCAAAAGGAAACTGGAACAAGAGCAAAAACTTGTGGAAGTATTGAAAATGCAACTCGAGGTTGAAAAACGGGGACAACAGCAACAGTCTCAGACTTCTGGTAACTCAGCTGCTTTGGAACAGAAGCAGTTCAGTGCTGCTGTCAAAGATGAAACCGCCCCTGCTGACTGCTCGAGTACGAGTCAATCCGTACCTGTAGCCAGCCATTCCTTAGGGCAGTCGGGGTACACTAGTGGCCAGAATCCAGTTGCCAAAAAGGCAGTTGTTATCAAGCAGGAGATACCCGTGGCCAAAGCTGAACCTCAGAATGCCATTTCTCAGTTTTATGTTAATCCACAGAGGCAGCCACAAACTGCAGTTGTTGCCCAACCTCAAGCTTTATTAACTACCCAAGGAACTGCACAGCTGCTCCTTCCACTCTCTATCCAAGGACCAAATTCTGCCACTGCTGTGCAACTACCGGTTGGAAATATCAAGTTGCAGGTAAGGGTAACTGCATGGCACTGTTTTGTAATTTAGTATAAGTAGGTAAATGTGCTGCTTGTAAGATTAACTTAAAAAACAGGCTTAGCCTGTTTCTGCTTGAGGGAAAAAGTAGAAAAACTTAAGTACCACTCTCCTTATATCTCCTTCTAGTACTTGCTTTCTTTGCAACTTTTGTTCCCAGATACTCTTTCCTGAGAAGCAATTGTCTTACCATATATTGCTTCCATGCACAGTTTGACTTATAGCAGCATATACCACCATTTTGTTAACTCCAGATTCTAATAGAGAGTTACAATCCCAGTACTTTATTTTGAGGTATACTTTCTGCAAAACCTGTGAACTTCCTTGTGTGGTGACAGCTCAGTATATTTAACATGTGAATGCCAAGTTGTAGAGCTCCCATGGACTTACAAAAAGAAAACCATGGTTACACAAATATTATTTCTAGGCTGATTACAGGTAGTTTCACAGTGAATAGATACAGCATAAACCAAGATAGGTTCTAAGTGCAGACGTATAGGAGTAATCTGACCAAGGTGAAGCAGTGTAAGCTGTTGGTCTAAGGTAGAATTAAGCATATACTTCCCAGTGGCTCTGTTGGAACATAGCTAGATAAAATCCCCTGCCACCCACCTGGCTATCTTGCCAGCAGAGTACTCTTTCAGCTCCAGCGTGTCCCTGGCTGTTGTGCCTGCTGTGGGCCAAGGCCTGGTGCAGCATGTACACCATCACATTTAGCAATCCCTATGCGGGATGTAAAATTCTGCTGGGGAAGGGCCTCACAGTCCAAGAGCTGTTCCTTGGAGCTGCACACCCAGATCTCCACCTGAATTGTTCTAAAATCCTGCTAGAATTCTGTAAGAACATTGAGCAGCTTGTTCTGGTATTTTACTTCACTGATATTCCAGAAAGTTTTCCACTACCAGCTAAATTTGTCTTTTCTGAGGCTAGATACACTTCTTGCCTTTCATTGGCTGTTAAAAATTACTATGATCTTCTTAAAACCCACCTTTTCCTTGCATCATCAGTTCTGTCTTCTGGTTACTCAAACCCAGGTCTTATAGCCCTTTCTTACTGATTTATGCTCTCT
The DNA here is from genome assembly GCA_013396755.1 of Sclerurus mexicanus. Taxonomy (NCBI): domain Eukaryota; kingdom Metazoa; phylum Chordata; class Aves; order Passeriformes; family Furnariidae; genus Sclerurus; species Sclerurus mexicanus. The sequence goes on along the minus strand of VWZF01003891.1, from coordinate 2,968,403 downwards.
CTGTCCCTTACTATTTTTATTGCTGTCCCCTGGACTCTCCAGTTTGTCTTTATCTTTCTTAAACTCTGTTGGCAAAATTAACTTCACCTTTTAGGTGGGAACTCACCAGTACCAATAACAATTCTGTTTGCTATACGCAGTGCAATAGATTTTTACATGGTGTAACTTACTGTGAGATACAAATAATTGCAAATATTTTATCTTCATCCTTTAGGCTCAATCACAAGCTGGAATACAGACCGCATCACAAATACCTGCTCCTATTTCTTCCTCTGGCCTGGCCCAGACCGCACCTCAGATGCACACTCCACAGTCAAAACAAAACACCATCACGCAGCACACACTCGGTCAGACCCAACAAATCAGAAAGGTTTGTGGATAGCAATAAGGTTTAAGATAAATAGTTGTGTAATCTAATTATAGGCAGTGCTTTTAGAATCTTTTATGTTTCATCTGTGTTATATATAAATGATCAGGTCGCCTGACATCTGTTCCGTGTTTTTCTGTGGGATACAGTAGGCTTGTAACTCCTTCTCTTTCCAAAATTTTAGTCCATGCAGGACTTTATTTTTTCCATTGCAAATAAATACATAAGCCTAAAGACTTTTTCTCCTAATAGCATTCTTAGGGCATGTCTCTTACTATGTCCTTCCTCACGCTTGGCACAAGTGGTGTACCAGATATGCCAACCAGTTTCTCTTATTTGCCATTGGCTCAAAATGGAAGATTCTTATAGGAAGCTCTCAATAGAAAGCTTTTGCCTGTGGCTTCAGAGATTTATTCTTTTAGAGAAGTTCCTTTCAGTTTCCTTACTTTCATTGTTGATTTCATCCTTACTTACGAAAGAAGCCATGGACTCAGATACTGAGGATGGCCATTCCAGTGAGTCAAAACCCCCCCATGCCTCTTCCTGAGGAATGCAGGGTATGATTCCCTGAGAGATCCTTCTCTTCCTCTCTGCCCAAAACAGTCAGCTCTGTAATGTCCAATTCCAACAGATGTTCATCAGCACTGGATGTACGGTTGTATCAATCCAGTCATGTTCATATGGTGACTGATGCCAACACATCAGCACCAGACATCACAAAAGAAAAGGTTTTCTCCTCCTCTGAGCCTCTTCCAGGCTGACCTCTACTAGGAACTTGGAGATCAGCTTTGGACCTTTATTGTTTCCTTATCAGTGCTACTGACTATAGGGCTGTATTACTTACGACAATGAGATTTTTCAGCCTCAGGGAACAGGTAATTCAGAAACAACTGTAATGTCAGGATGAAGAGGGTAATTGCTACAGTGTGTTGTGCAACTGTTACAAATATCTCAGCCTTCAAAGTTTATATTTCAATTTACAAAAGTGCATCACGAACCCCATGTTCTGCTGTGATTTGGGGATTGTATCCCTGCAGTGTCATCTAATCTGCTTCTGCTCAAGTTCTTGTTCCAGACAGGAACTTACCTTAAAAGATGTATGGTGCCTTGCCGTTCTCTAGAGAGATGGCTAAAAAAGGGGAACACGACTAAATGAGCATCAGTGCTCTTCGGACAGCTTGTTCGATCTGCTTAATTTCATGGACATGAGGTTATCCTACAGAAATCAAAACTAACGTGTCCAAAAAGCAGATTTCAAGCAGATTCTCTGGGATTTGGTGAGGGGCTAATCTTACCTTATAAATACAGCAGGTCCCATAGAGAAATTTTCCAGTCATCCTGAGGCATGTGCCAGAGACTCACAACTTGCTTCCTTTGCTGCCTGCAAGTTCCTTGAAATGTCTGCAGGACATAACCAAGAACTGTACCCTCCAGTCTTCCCCCCTTTTCAGATCAGTTGTCATGAAGAACACACAGTCCCCCAGCAGAGTTTCCTCTGCACTGGGCCATGCTGGAGCTGAACATCCTGCCCATCCTGGCTGGTTTTCTCCCACATCCACTGCCCTCTTTTACATAGCAAACTGGGCAGCACAATTGCATGGGTTTTCACATCACAACGCAAAGTGCTGATGTGATACAACAGATCAGGACACTTTCGTGCCTTCACCATTAGACCTGCCTCTCTCCATCCGTGGTCTGTTTGTTGCCTTTGTCCTAACAGTATCTGGGAGCCTGAATTCAAAAGAACAGCCTTCATAGCTTCTCTTCATCTCCCTTCAACTCAAAAGTATGAGAAGTAGGATACTGCTCGGAATCATTTGCAATGAGTGTATGGACTATCAGTTGAAGAAATAAAAAGTTTATTATACCAGTAACCAAATTTATAGTTGATACCCATAGTAATCATGTATATCTTTTGTCCCTCCCTCAGTTCTCATAGATTTCCGTAGTTAAAAGAAATTAGAATTATGTGGCACAAACCAACTGTTCTCTCTTAAAGGCGGCAGCATAGGACAAGTGTGGATATATGTACTAGTTTGTATCAGCCCAGAAGTAAGTTCATGTTAGTGGCTGTCCGCTAGATGGGGAAATCATGGATACAGTATTAAACTGTTCCATAGTCTTTGGAACCTTTGGAAAAATGATACTACACTTTCCTCATGCTTCCTGGAAGATCGCAGGAAAGTATTTTTAGTTATCAATGGATGAAAGGATGTCACAGCACAAAGTTTCTTTCAACGACTAATTATTCTGGATTTACAAATGATTCCCCTGGAGGGGAAAATCAGTATAAATACCATTCACTTAATAGGGAATTTAAGCAAGCAAGTGCGTAAGAACAAAAAGGTTTTGTTAATGTAATTTACCCAATGTTACTAATTTTTTTAAAAAAGAACCCTAACAATCTAAGACTGATCTGTTAATCTTTTACAGGTTTTTCCACCTACCACATCAAATGCAGTATTTTCCTATCAGACTGCACCGGTTACAACACCTTCACAATCTTTTATTAATAAGACATCAAACTCTAACATTCACACTGGTGGTAATCAGGTCCCCTCTGTGCAGAATGGACCTGCTACTCCCAATAAGGTAAGGTTAGCCTAACAATGCTCCATAAAGTTCAGTTTTATAGTATTATTCTTATGTAACATGTGACTGTGTACATACCGCAGTTCACTGAAAGGTTTTGGAGATTTTCATAATGCTTAGATGTGTATGTATGTGAGAAACTATTATTTCACCCCTCCAACTACCTGTGCTAATAGGCAGGTTGGTGACAAAGTAGAGTAATCTGTAGAACTTGACACGTCTTGAAATCACTAAAGCATATTATTTAGTCATTATTTTGTTATTTCACACAGCCTGGCTCTCCATCTCAAGCCCAGCCTTACATTGTTCAGCAGCCCCTCTTCAACAACACAGTATCCAAGACAAAAGATCCTCCTCGTTACGAAGAGGCCATAAAACAGACGCGCAATATTCAGACGCCGCACCGTGAGGTAGTTATTTTCTCCTGTTTAGTCTGTTAAAAACACAGGTTTTCTCTAGGGGATAATCCTGCTACTGCCACTTAACAGTAACCAGCCTTCAGCTGACCTGTTCTGAGGATGTATGATACCCAGACCTCGCACAGAAGAGGAGAATGTGTTTATTCACACAGGCAAACAGGAGCATAGGTGCTTGCTTGAAGAGTCTGTGTTTAGTGAACTTGGTGTATTTTTGTCAGTTTACCTTGATAAGGGTAAATGCTCCTTCGTATTGGAGGGGATCTGCAAACAAAACTAATGAGTGTCCCTAACCTCATGGATTTCAGAACTATCCCAAAAGCCTGCAGTGAGTTAGTGTTGGTGCTGGTTTGTGGTGCAGACACTTGGGCAGGCGCGTGGCTGTCTAATGGCATTAGACAGCTGTTCTTGCCATGTGTGAGACATCCTCACGGGGAAGGCACGCAGGTCATCTGGCAGGATGCCCTACCACTAGTGAAGTGCCTCCCCACTAGATCTCCTCATGGTGAATTACTTCCCATCCCTGAAGCATAACAGATGTTGTAAAACACTTTTAGCTTTGAGACCTTAAAAGTTTTCACTTCTTCTAGACTTGTTTCTGAAAGAATGGGTTTGTGGATGTTCTTGTTACCTTTTGCTTAGGTTCAGCTATTCCGGAGATGCCTGTTTAAAACAGAGATAAAGACTTCCTAAAAGCTTACCCCCCCTTGAAAAACTAAAAGAACATAAATCTACAAATTGGGAAAAACCCACAAACATACCTAATAAAATGCATCTTACATGATGGCTATTCACAGAGTATCTCTGAGGGAAAGCAGTTCAGGGTGCACCCCTCAAAGTCCTGCAGTTATTACTACGCTGGTACAAAACAGGATTAGTAATTCTCTGATCCCTAGTTTTCTGCATCTCTAGGTTGCCTTCATGAAATCTTTGTCCAGCTTTTTAGATTTTTTTCCCTATTCATTTGTACTGAAACCTATCACAGGGATTACAAGTGTCTCTGCAAATTATTTCTCTGTTTTCTAGATTGACATTTTCATATTAAGCACTTTAGTCTTGATCGTAGGTTAGTACTTACGTACTGTTGAGAGCAGCTAGGAGCAATGAGCTCAGGAAAACATGCTACATGAAAGAGAATAACCCTGTTCTTCTGCACTCCAGATTTCCAGTGCACACAGTCAACAGATGGATGATCTTTTTGATATTCTCATCAAGAGCGGAGGTAAGCTCCCTGACAACTGTGTGATGTAGAGATTTAAAACCTGGCAATAAAAACTCAGGGCTACAGTCAAACAAAGAATTATTTCAGAAAGCTATTCAGCCTGGATGAAGCTAAATTCATCAAAGTTTGCAGTAATTACCTGTTAAAGAAAACATTTACCAAAACTCATACAGTCAGCCTGCTGTGGAACTTCACTGCTTGCAAATTAGTTCAGGCAAACCTTTGCAACGTGAATAATTGTACAGCACTCAAATGATTAAAGTAACACCTTAGGTTAGCACAGACATATTTTATCAAAATTGGATAAGTTGAGCAAGTCCATATAATGTTTATTGAAATTATACAAAAAACAGAATAGGGTAAGAGTTAAGGCATGTTGATACTAAGATTTCATTAAATATAGCCCTATCTTATCAACTGGAAACATCAAAGACACATTACTGGGAAAAGTATGTATGAACTACATAGAGACATTAACAAATAACCACTTTATGTCAGTTAAAATAAGGGAGCTATCAGAAAGGCACTGAAATAACTAAAGTAATATACAAAGTAGCTTGGCAATAAAAGGAGGCTTTCAGCCATAATTAGGCTTTGTAGACTGAGAAGCCATTACAATACTGGGAAATGTTCTAGTGCCAAACAATTCAATTAACGTAATGTTTTGTAACTACTGTCATATCAGGATCCTGATGGCAGTGAATGCCAGGGCAGAAGTGACTGATTGCAGGCGACTGGAAGATTTTAGCCATACTCTAAACATCAGAGTATTTTTTTCTTTTTCAAAGCAAATTGCACAGTCAGCTGACGAAAATGTGAGTAGACAGTGACAGACTGAGATAAGCGACCTGTGCAGTGAACAACTCAAGCTAAATTAAAAAATGCTTTCAGTGCTTTTATTAAAATACTGCATGGGCAGTTCAAAGAAGTTCTGCCTCTGGAAGAGGGAACGCAGGATACGTTGGTGTGCCTACTTCAATATTTGCTCTGTTACGTTACTAAACCTCTTAAAGCTCAAACTGCTCCATGTTTGCAAGGTTGCAGTAAAAAAGCAAATGATTCCTGATTATCTTAATGAAAAAATGAAGTAAAGCAGGCAGAGCTCTTGTACTTAATTTAAGCAAGTTCTACACTGACAAATGTTAAGTTTACTAATCTACTTCAGGGGAGTGAGAACATCTGTTCAAAAACATTTTGCTTTCACTAAGTAACCATTTAATAGCTGCTCTTACAGGTTTTAAGGATGGGGAGTTTTGTGTGGAAAACTAGCACAGAATCTATTGTCAGGTATATTTTTGCTGGCAGAAATATCACCTTGTGCTAGAGGATTTATTTGCGTATCCTGATCTGTCTTATTTTTAGACTATAGTCACATCAAAGAATAAATTAGAACTCCTGCTTTATTTCCTTTTACTGTTACTGCTGCTGTCTTACATGGAACTGCTTCACAGAAGTGTAGTTTTAGATAATCAAGAATAAATGCGTCCTAATCACATCAGTTGATCTCTTGGACTTTAATTAATTAATCCAGGTGGACACAGTACTGAACAGGGATGAAACTGACAATTAGTTTGGGTACTATTCTCTAAATGAGGAAATGTGTTGGTACCATAATTATTGTAATTATTCAGAAGAACACCAAGAAGGTAAAGCTAACATCTGGAAATATGTTCCAGTTTTCACCAATATTCATATGCTAATTGGCTGAAGTATTACTGACAGCAGAACTCTGGAACTTGTTTTAAAATACCTTGTTGTTTACAGAGTTCCTGACAAAGGCTGATGTATATAGTGTTATTATCAGAGCAGCAAAGTGACTCTTCCTCCATTCACAGTTGGTGCATCCCAGAGTGGGCAAAGGAGTGAAAGCTGTGAGCATGAGGATATTGTCATCTTTTCTGAATTCAACAGCGGTTTGTATGTTTTTATTACAGAGATTTCCCTTCCAATAAAGGAAGAACCATCTCCCATATCTAAAATGAGACCAGTAACAGCCAACATCACTACAATGCCAGTGAATACAGTGATATCTCGTCCACCTCCACAAATCCAAATGGCCCCTCCTCCTGTGTCCTTAGAACCAACCACCAGTTTGTCTATAAGTTTGGAAAACCAACTTGAAGCCCTCTTGGATGGAACATTACCATCAGGTAATGAAATTCCTCAACTGACAGGCACTAATGAGGACAGAGAGTCGTTTTCTTTAATTGAAGACCTCCAGAATGATCTGCTTAATCACTCAAGCATTTTAGATCACTCTCATTCACCCATGGAAACATCTGACCCACAGTTTACCACTAATAATTCTTGTCTGTCTCTTGACCTTCCCGATACAAATTTGGACAATATGGAATGGCTAGACATTACAATGCCCAGCTCCTCATCTGGACTCACCCCTCTCAGTTCTGCTGCCCCGAGCGTGTTTTCCACTGACTTTCTAGATCCCCAAGATCTACAGTTGCACTGGGATTAAGCTGCAGTGAATGCGAACATGACCTGCAAGTCTCTTTACAGCAGAGGTCCATTATCATACCATCCTGATTGCAGTTAAGATAAATTAAGACAGTAATGTTCGGAAGAACAAATGCTTGAAGCTAATTCCTTATTGATTTCCACGTTTACAACAGTGAATCACTTCACGCGCCTACCAGTAAGGCAGATCAGGGCCCTCTGAAAGCCGTATCCACGAGTCAGAAAGGATGATTGTACTTACTCATTAAAAGTACCCCACGGTAATGCAGCACAAATATTTAAGTTACGTCTCTGACTTTGTAATCTTAAACGAGCAACACAACATGGCTAAACTTAGATGTCAACTGTCTGTATTGACACAGTGAGCAAATGTCTGGCGAGGGGGAGGAATCACTGCACTTCATTGTTCCTGTGGATAGCCTGAGCCAGGTTCGGAATTCATTGTGAGGGCAAAGGCAAATAGAAGCACTGGCTGGTTCAGTGAAATTTCATATATCTAGACTCTTAATTTGTTCAAGTTGTTTTTATATTTTGGTTTTGTGGTTTTTAAAACACTCCCCCCATTCTTTAATCGTGAGGGAGAAATTTAACTGCATCCAAAGGGATATTAAGTGTAACTGCAAGAAATCCACTGTAGCTACGCCAGGTAATATTGAGAACACTGAATTTTCTATACCAATGCTCTGGATTTAATAGATAGGTTTTAATGTGTATATCAGACAGTTATTTGTATACTCTTTTAACATTATATAGCTTATTTTTGTGAACAGAGGGGAACACAGTGGTCTTCAAACAAGAGATTACTATAATGGAAATAAATATCCTACTTTGCTTTGTGTTTGAGGATATTTGTTAGATCATTGAATCCAGTATCTCAGCATATTAGAACACTTTGAGGAAGTAGAAAAGTTTTATTAATGCTTTTGTACGCTACGATCCTGCAAGCATCTATGCAAGAATAGTCCCAGTGCCCTCAGTAAAAGATGTTTGTAGGATGAAATCAAGTTTCAGGGGACAGTACTGACAGGACAACCATCATTTTTTAATGAATACTTTTATCTATTGAACAGCTTTGTCTACCACTACATGACATCAGGGAAGCCAACAGAGAAGCTGCTCAGTGAGAATCCTAAGAGTATCAGGGTGTACTGTTTTGTGATAAGAAGGCATATTTCATACCTGAAACAGATAATAGCAAAAATTAAGCTCTTACCTCACAGCACAGCACATGAAAATACTATTTTCTTAACGCCCTCAGTTGTTGTCTTCAGAGTCTATTATGAAAGCAGTTAGAAAAACAAGCAAAAAATGCACATAGAATTAACATACTTTGACATTCTGTGGTTGTCTCTCAGGTAATAGCTGTTAACTGTTGCCATAGATGATGGAGGCTGATAAAATTGGAATTATTTCTTACTAGGCAATTCCTAAATTAAGACAAAAGGAAATAGTCTCCCGTTTCCTGAAACAAGGACACATGATATGTTTTCTAGTCTGAAAACTGATCTTCATTGAATGGTTCTTTCTTCCTCACTAACCTTCAAAAATAAAGTTTTGTAGGAATGAATGAAAAAATGCCCTGAAGCGTTTGCTTACTTCTTAGAGCAGTGATATGTATCAAAGAGATACTGCAAACACAAAGTAGCTGTTAACTATTTAGCAACCTTTATGGCATTTTTAAAAAAGAAAAACACAATCATGTTAACACCAGACAAAATCCTGTGGAATTAACTGCAAATTTATATATCCAGATGTAATGCAGTCTGGTTTACTAACACTACAGAATTCCATTGGCTTCAGGTAAAATAGTGGATTACATCACGGATTCTGGGTTTAAACCAACACCGTATGTTTGTATCATATCAGTTACAGCACTTTAAATCATTATCTCTCTTCCCTAGTTTTACTGGCCAAGATTTACTTTAATATGAAACTAAGTACAGCAGAACAATCTATGAAGATTTTATTTACACAAAGTTGAAAGACATGCTTCCTTATTCCTTCTTGCTGTGCCTACAATACTTGAGTACAATATTACATGTGGATTGTCTGCCTTAAGCTGTGATGGTTTAGGACTCTTCAGTAGCATTGAACACTTACATTCAACTTTTTGCATTCCTTGTTATCATACTATCTTGGGAGCTAATACTCTGAGATACTAAGTGCCCTCGGCTGTTATAAGAATTAAGGACTCTTGGTCTGATAGGAACAACTCTGAATGAAATTTAGTGTTCTGCAGTACTGTCAATTTATTATGTGTGACACACCAGACATCATACCACATGTGTGGTTAGAATTATCCCCCTCTGACCCTGCCTTCTGATTAAATAACAGGCAAGTAAAGTAATTCTTAGAGGACAAATTAACCTAGAACAACTGTACTGTCATTTTTGATGTGCATGTAAATAGAGCTTGAAACTGGCAGAGCCATCTTGCTACAAAACTATCGTTATTGGCAGTGTAGAATGTTAACTAACCCATAGGAATCTATGTGCAGAAATAAACCCAAACAGCTGAGATGTCTTGTTATCAGTACAGTATAGCTTTCTACTCTAAACGTCTATTTGAAAAAAAAAAGTTAAAAAATTAAGGGATCATTTTAGTTTCTGAAGTACAAGTATTCTAGTGTAGGGAATGTGTGATTACTTTTTTGTACATTTCAGAATTGTGTATTAAACCTTCTATAAAAGGGTTTGCTTTAGGCTTTGTTCTGAAATGTGATAGGTTTGCCATAGTTGTATATGCCTGTTTATGGCAGAAATAGGTTTTGCTTCGACTTTTGTGTGTGCATGTTTCACATGAAAATTTTTGTAGCACAAATACAATACATCTTAGAAATTTAATCATGACTGTGCAGTTTAACTGTACAGAACTGAATATTTCTCATTAAGAGAACAGTTGCAAAGGAATGCACTGGCACTAAATTTGCCATTTAATGGCTGCAGTGTACTAGCAGAATGCATTCTATCAAATGTGGTGTTAGTAGGTCCTTCAAAGTAATTAAGAATCCAAAGTTGGTGTTTACACTTCAAGACAGAGAGAGGTCAGACACGTTTTACAAGGCTGATGTTACTCCAGAGGAGTCTCATCCTGCCTTCAGCACAGAAACGGTGTGTGATACGCACTCTCAGTGCCATTCAGCATCAGTTACAGCAAGGAGGTTTACAGGCAAAATTCTGTTTAGCATTATAAATAGTTAAAAAAGCATTGTCATATATAGCAGTTCTCTCTGAGAATAAAGAATTTATGGCAGTTGTTCTCTACAGAAATTCAGAGGGTAATCCAGCAATGTGGGCTTGCAAACTCAGACCTTTAAAAAGCTGAGGCCACAGCTTTTAGAAGTAATCACTACTTAATACTGACATTCTTTCCCAAGTATTTCTAAATTCCCCAACAGGAGTCATGTTCAGGGAAGGTGGTGATCAAAACAGAGGTGTCAATACTGAACTTTTCTCTTACATAATCTCAAACATCCAGATGCCTCAAAAGTGTAGGCACCATAATTGGAAACCAAGCACAAGCTGCTGAACTATTTTCAAGACAGAGAAAATGCAATCACGGAATAGATTTAACTGGAAGGGCATTATGTAATCAAAACACAGTAAAGCTCACCGATGTAAACAATTATTATTTGGATGGCATCTTAAGTGTATTATAAACTTAAAGCAAACTCTATTAAAAACTGGAAAAAAACCTCTTCCACTTATCTCTAGTAAATGTTCTGTTGAAACTCCTTATATTGTGGTCTGTTAAATCGCCTTTCGATGACTTCTAGACCATACCACAGATGGTGTTTTATGTGAGATACATGGAATTGAGTTCCATACAGTATATACATGGCCAATAAAGAGCAGCCATTAAAACCTGAAGTAATCTCAAATACTCCTTTCATACCAGTTTGCTATGAATAAAGGGCAAAAAAGAGACACCTACATCATTCTGTAGTGTCCAATACTGAATATAAAGGCTTTTTAAGTTAAAAGTGCATAAATGTATTTGTAGAAATCTAGCCAAAAAAAAGAAAAAAGCCATTCTAGCTACGAGAGCAAATTCTCAAATAAAAGCAGGGAATGGTTAATAACTATATAATCACATTATTTTTATAAGAAATACAGCTCAGATATTCAAAAGACAGCCTAAAATAAATTATAATAATATAAAATTTAAATAGGAACCAAAGCATTGCCATTTATATTGCCAAAGGAGGCACTTTGTACTTTGAAGCGTAGGAAACTAAACCCCCAAAAGTGTTACCATACTTTTTTAAAATCAAGGATGTAGATACTTTCAAAGCTGTTTTTGATGTTTAAGAGTACAGATTTGTTTTTGTTGTTTGAGAAATTTGTAGTAAGTAATAGCACAGGCTTTTTTCCAGATAGGATTTCCTTCACAGTACTGCTTGCAGTAGAAATAACGCTAACCCAACCCAAGTAGGTGTTCCTCTTCTTATTTTTCACATATTTTCATAATTATGTCCTAGCATCTCATTTTGTGAAAAGAAGACGACAGACACCTGTCTCTGGGGCCCTCTTCATTCAAGCACTACTTTACTAAATGCAAATTATGGCAATCAGGGCGTCAGTTTATGTATTGCCTTTCTATAAGAAACCATGATGCCTTTGTATTTGCTGTTTGCACCCCTGAAATCAATTCCATACGTTTGAATGCCATATGTTTTGCACATTGTACTGTATATATGTAATGCATACTGTATTTTTATATGTGTACTACATTTATCAAATATTTTGTACATAGTGGCAATATTGTAGCTACTGAGGAAATGTTTGATATTTCAGCATTTTTGCTAAGTGTCTCAAATAAAAAAGGAAAACTGTGTTCATTTGTCTGTGGTTACTTAAAAGTGAAAAATACCATTAAAAATAATAACCAACAAAAATTCTGGCTTTTATGAGTCTGGCCTATGTTCTAATTACCTTTTTCATAAAAAGGAGCAAGAATAAAATCTGCACGTTAGACAAACTCCAAAAAAGTTATGATTTGTCTTCAAAATCAGAGCCAAAATCTGTAAGACTAGAGATTTCATGAACTCTCAAAATTCAGGTTTGGACTTTGGTTCTTTTAAGCAATACTATTACACAGAGTCACAGACTCATAGAATGGCCTGGGTTGGAAGGCACCTTAGAGCTCCTGTGGTTCCCAGCCCCCTGCAGTGGGCAGGGACATCTTCCCCTGGACAAAGCTGCTCAGAGCTCCATCCAACCTAGCTTGGAACACTCCAGGGATGGGGTGTCCACAACCTCTCTGGGCAACTCATTCCAGCTTCTCACCACCCTCACAGTAAAGAACTTCCTCCGAATATCTAATCTAAACCTACTCTCTTTCAGTTGGAATCCACACATGCTCCTGTAATGTCCTTTAATTCATGACTTTTCTGAATTTGTCCAAGGTTTCCAAGATGTGCTGGTTTGTGGGATTTTATACTTGGAATTTGCATTCCGCTCAGCTTGTGTTCTAGAACACCTACATACATTTCCTCAGGAGAATGAGCTGTGAGCTGTTTGCACAAGCTGCTTCTTATGATGAAGCTGCTTCATTTAAATATTTACTGTTACACTTCCCCTTGTGAAGGCAGGCCCTGCACAAGATCACCCACCCTTTCCTTGCTAGAGTCTGTTCTACGCTGATGACATCAGAACTCAGCCAAATATTAAAACACCCATAAAGTAATAAGTAAAACTGAACAAAATAAAAACTACTAATATGCCCTGTAAATTTCATAAAAAACCTTTATGAATTTTAACCATTGTAAAAGTTTGTAGGCTGTAATGTGCTGCAAACTTACCTTCAGCCATCACACACCAAACACAAAGAGTGCAAAAGAAGTGTAGCACTTTTGGACTACACATTTGTGCACTACAGAAATTACAGCTGGAGTATCACAGAGAGAAAGCACTTGTTTTACATGGTATATGTGTTTACTTGTTTTACAAACATAACCCTCCCTCACAAACTGTGTTCATATCAGTATTATGATGTAAACACAAAACGAGAAGGCCTGAGGAAACTCGAGATTATGTTGAATGAACTTTTTTCACAAGCTAAACCCTGGTTTATTAAACCCTCAGTTTATTAAAACATGTTCTAAAGATGGCCATCATGACATTTGTCTTTACTCTGTTCCACATTAAACACTATTTACTTCTGCCTATTGGCTTGTTGTGTATTGTACAAATGTTGCTAGAGTGACATATTTCTTAGAATATTTGTTCCGTCTCAAGTCAGAGATGTTTCTTTCTACTGAGACCTTCCTAATGCAAAATCAAAGTACCAAATTAAAGCATCTGAAACCAACAGCTAGGGTTTGGGGTTTTTGCCCTTTAAGTGTTTATCCATAAGTGTAACAAGTAACTCTAAGAAATGCTTCCCTTCATGTAAAAAATTACCTGAAGATGAGTCTCCAGTCTTCTCTGCAAAAAAAGGGCTACAAGGCCACTCTTCCGTAACACTGCATTCTTCTTGAACCTCTCCAAGATGACTGCCATGAATGAAAATTTAAAACAGTGAACAGAAATGCTCTTTCATAAAGCCAGGACAAAGTCTAAGTAATTGCTAACTAAAGAGCATTCCAGCTATCCCACAGCAAATCTTTATAAACTCAGCTGCACCAAATCTGCATACATACGATTGCTGCCTTTTATCCCCTCAGAAGGGTTGAGGGATTTCTCAAAAGGCCTGGTTTTGTACATGAAAACAGACATCAAAGACTCTCCTAAAGCAACACCTCCATCTCATATGAGTGAGGTTTAGGGGAGGAATGAAAAACCCCGGTGATTACTTTCTCCTTCCAACAAAATCTCTGATGTCTTTCAGCAATGGAGTCCTGTAAGGATTTTCCTTTAGAAAAGCCATGTTGTGTTTAAAAAACCCCTGTGTCAGAAGAGGACACTGCATGAGGAGGATCCAGCATCAAGGGGAAGGGCTTTCACATGGAGCTCAAACAAGGGTAATGACCAGCATAAAAGACACTTCCAAACAAAAGTATCCAGACAGCAAACATATTCATCATGGGCTGGCTATCCAGTAAGGTAATTTAAATCAGACACCTTTCACTGCAGGTGAAGCCAATTCAAATTGCTGTTTGCTCGCACACGGGCAGGCATGGAGTTATCACAGAGGCTGACAAATGATAAACCCCTAAAGAACAATTTGTTCAGGCAGTCAAGCCATCAGGCATGAGTTTTCCTGGTGAGAGTTCAAAGAACATCCCAAAAGGATGCAAAGTTATTTCCCTGCTAATTAAAGGGTGGTTCAACTGGGTCACCTCTGGAGGTCTCTTCCAAACCAAGCTGTTCTGGTTCTGTATCAGTGTTTGAATCATTTGCATTACAGCACCACCAAATCAGCACCTCTGATCTCAGCCTTCACAAAGGGGCTGCTTCCACAAAAAAAACAAAACAAAAGGAATACAAAGCTTGGGTGCCCAGCAGAAGTTTCATGGAGATTTTAAAGGGATCCACACTAAATTAACATTATAAAAAAAAAAAAAACGACCAAAAACCAACAACAAAAACCAAACCAAAACAAACAAACAAAAACAAAAATAAAAACAAAGCAAAACAAAAAGAACCCCAACGCATCAAATGAAAACTAAAACCTTTGCTTTCAGGTCACACCTGTAAAAATCTAGGAGACCAAATGTGGGACAAAAAATGTGTTTTAGTATCTTTTCTACACTTCTCAACACTGAGTTTCCTTAGCGGACAGCTACCAGGCACTGAGTGCGTTAGTTTAGTATTTACCATTTAATTATCCCGACGTTTTGCTTCCCTTCTCGGAGGAGGAAACCCTTCACGCCGCTCCGCTGCCCTCCCTCAGCCGCTCCGCACCCCGGCCGCCCTCACAGCCCTCACACCATCAGGGCCGCCCTCCCCGCCCTCACCGCCCTCACACCATCAGGGCCGCCCTCACCGCCCTCACAGCCCTCACACCATCAGGGCCGCCCTCAC
>VWZF01003891.1:2809595-2948108 GCA_013396755.1 Sclerurus mexicanus | reverse complement strand
AGGGGCAGGGGCAGGGGCGGATCTGCCCCGCACCCGCGGCAGCCACAGGTGTGCGCTCCCCCGGGCCCCGCACGAATAAACTGCGAGCGCGCGTGTCGGTGCGGACCGTCCGAGCGGCTCGTGCGAAATCACAGCCAGCAAAAACACCTAAATCACCGCGGCCATAAACAAGGCGGTTAAAATGTATGGCCTGCAGAAAGGGGGATTATTTAAAGGTTGCTACTTAGCCAGAATTTCCATCAACTTCTCTGTGTTTTCCTGTCAAGATGTATTTGCTCGTTACACAGCGGTTCAGCTAGGACAGTGTTCTTCGGCTCTGTGTTTTGATTATCAAAAGCAGGATGAATGTAATAGTGGCCTCTCAAGCACAATAATTAGTTTCATTTCAAGTAACTGACAGCATTTACCTACTTCAGCCATCCAAGTGTAAACTATAATGCTTTTAAACTTGGATTTATAAGTTCTGTTGGAATTATAAAGTGAGGATTTAGAAAATAAATTCCTTTTGTCCATGAATCTCTACATTTCCTCTCATCTTTGAGAGAAGTTCTTAAGGAACATCATATTGAGGGTAGTAAGATGTAGACACACAGATGAATACTTGAAAATATCATTGTTAATGGGAAGATCTGTTTCAAGCAAAGTGAAAATAGTTTCTCGTTTATCATATAAACAACAAATTTAGAATATTGACAGACATTTCTCTATAATAACTTTATAATAATTATAATAACATTTCTCTATATAACTTTGTTCTGATACAGTGGATCAGATACACAACAATTTGTTAACCACTTTGAGAAGAAGTCTTAATAGATAGTTTGAGTGCTGGGTCTAATAAATAATGGCTGTTCTGGGGAATTCGTGTCATTTTATAGACATTTAGAGGAGGTACTTCTTACCTGCTTGGTAAATGAATCATAAAATATTAATAAAACCAAATAGTATCTCGTAGCAATTCCTGCCTCCCAGAAAATGAAGGAGTGTGTATTGTGACTTGGCTACAACATTCTCTTTTTAAT
Organism: Sclerurus mexicanus; assembly: GCA_013396755.1. Taxonomy (NCBI): domain Eukaryota; kingdom Metazoa; phylum Chordata; class Aves; order Passeriformes; family Furnariidae; genus Sclerurus; species Sclerurus mexicanus. Next base: position 2,947,086 of record VWZF01003891.1, on the reverse strand, counting down.
TAGTCTGAAAATTACCCACTCTATAAGCAATGACTCAGTTGATTGGGCATATCTTACAAAGATACTTTACTTACAAATTGAATCTTGGAAGGTTGTGGTTCCAGAGTCGGGGTTTTGGGGGCGAGATGAGCTTATGTTTTATCCAACTGGCCCACAAAGTCCCGCTTTTGGTGGTCACTTTGTTCTGCAAAAGAAAACAGCACATTATGGCTCTTACACTGGACATTAAACTTAGTGGTAAACTGCTACTGTGCTTAGTAAAAGGCTGCTACACACTTTAAATAAATAATCATGTTCTAACGCCAATGTTGTCTTTAGCGATAAAAAAAATGGATAGAAAATATTATCATTTCTAAAGGTAAACATAAAAGTTTTCTAGCTGTTGGTGTTGTTTTTCTCCTAAAAAGCCAGAAAAGGCTGAAGATAAAGTTATCTATCAAAGAATGGTCACTCCATATAGGTGAATTGGGAGAAAAGGAAGTCCCTAGAAGGAGAGGCAATTTAAAACTTGAAAACATCATATATAAGCACCAGTAATGTTTGTACTGCAAATCCCCTTCTCGTTTTTTTTGCTCACCAAGTATTCAGTTTTAATGTATCTCTTCAACCAGCTGTTTCTTTATGTGTGTCTGTTTTAGTGTCTACATGTGTACAGTCTGTATCTATGAATCAATTTAAAGACTACTAATTTTTATACTAGTAAAAGTTGTAGAATATCTTTTTATGATTAAGGCACTGTAAACCTGAGCTTGGTAAAGCTGTTTATGGTCATGTTATTTACATTTTGCTATCAATATCCTAGAGAATTTAAGCATAATTTTTACTTAAAAATTACATAGTTGTACTTTCCTCATGGGATTCTAGTAAGTGTTGAAAATGACAGTAGATGCAGTGAACTTCCTGTGGTTCCAAGTGTACTGCACAGATGTTTAACACTGAATGAAACACATGACACTCACACAAATGTAACTTCTACAACGGCTCATGTATAGAGCAAAGACACACAAAATACACACAGGATCGTCCTCTCAGTTGGGGTGAATGTGTCTGTCACAGTTCTGACATTTCATGACAGCTAATCACCTCCTGAAGTTACACATTAAACATCGAGACATTCACATTGTGGTCACATTGTCATTGCAGTCAGATTAATTTTAAGTGTTGACCTGCTCAGACTGAAGCAATTTGAGGATTTCAGAAAGGCCTGGAAATTCAGCTGAAGTTACCCAGTGATTCACTGCTAAAGCAGAGTTGCATATAGTTTTACATGACTATATGCAGGATCTGTACATTTATGCAAATGGATATCAGGATGAATTGCCAAGATTGCTCTATAGAATTCTGACATTTTACATTTTATAGCAATACAATCTCTACACAAGTGAAATAGGACATATCCAAATCTTGGTGCAACAAATTCCTCACTCGTTTAAGACCAAAATCTGATTTGGAGGAGCTTAGGTCAGAATTGTGCTGCTAAGATGCCTTTTAGCTACAGTTTTGCATGAAATAATGCTTTTCAAAGGCAGCATTTATGAAAGGTTACATTTTCATGAGCCAATTAAGCTACGAACTTCACTGTAGGAATTTTTTATTTTTGAATTACAGTACTTAGTTTGTGAATACATTCTAGACCTGTCCAGTCTTACAAGTTGTCAGATCTGCATTGGTTTAACTCCTCTGGTCTCTTCATCAGGATTCTGAGAACGAAAGAGCAGAGAATCAGAGATTAGGAAGTGGATCAATGTGAGGATCTTGCTTTAAGGGAAAAGAGAAACAAACCTATATATCCAAACAGCAGCAAAGATCAGCTCTGCTCTGCTGAAATACAGCAGTTGCTTCTTACCAACTGTTAATTTAAAGCTCTTAAATTAAAACATGTAATTCTGTACAGCTACTTTCAGTGAGATGTGCTTTAGTAGCACACTTTACCAATCAGTTATTTTTAGATTATTTTCAAAAATAGGTTCTGATTCTGTATTGATGATATATAAAATTCCCATGCGTTCCTTCTAGTACCAATAACCTAGCCATGGAATTGATATACCCTTTGAATGATTAATGGGCAGTGTTAAAGAGCACAGTGACACTTCCGTAGGCCTTCCCCACACAACATTTTTATTCACATTTTTTCCCATCACTAAGCTCTCAGAAAGAGCTCCTGTCTGTCTCTGGTGTGCAGCAAAACAGACCACTCTCCTCTACTATGGATATCATGCCTATATTTTAAACTGTAAAAGTATGTTCGTTTTCTCTGTGCTCCTTAAATTAATGATGCCTAGACAAAACAGTGATAGATGCCCTAAACATCTGTGTTATAAAAATTTGATCTCTTCCCCTCACACTGCTTTTCCCCCCAGGTTTGCGTGCAGCTTGGGGTGGTGGCCTCAGAGCTGAGACTCCTGAAGTGCACTGTGTATCCAGAGCATTAATAATTAAATACCTGGGATCAGTCTGCCTGGCTATTTGTTATGAAAAAAGGAAATCTACAGAAGATAAAAAGTAGATGGTATGTTTGTAATAAAAATTAAATTTTTCTTGAGATAAAAAATGTCATGAATTATTGAAAAAAAAATTAAAAATATCAACCCCAATTATTTATTGCATTTAATATTTATAAAATCGAAAGTCCTACAAGCTATCTTTCTATTTAAAATAATTTTCAAACTACATTTTAAGAATGACTTTTCTGCATTTTTAAGCAAACCTTGAAAAAACCAGCTTACAATCACACTGAATCAGCAGAGGATTATCAAAGGGCCTAATCTGTTTACTTTTGAAATGTTCTCGAAAGCAGTGAAAAGAGCAGGATCTCCCCCAGAGCAGTGCGTGGCTGGGGCTCGCGCTGTGGCCTGCATTTGCTGAAGCAGGGCCTCAACCTTTGGCATCTCCTGACCTCGCCTTGCCACAGAAGATTTTGTGACTCCCCTCTGATTCAGCCATAGAAAAAAAGAGGGAGAGGTAACGACCCCGAGTATGGAAACTCGTGACCTGGAACAACTAAAATTTTTGCCTCAGTAAAGGCTACACAATCAGTCCTGCCTTCCTAGGAAGCTCTCCAGCTTTTGCAGGGCAAGAACAGACAGCAAGGTCTGGGTGTGAACTGTGCCCTGGACTTCCCTCCCTGTCAGGGTTACCCACCAGCACTGCTTGCCTGGGGAAACCTGCACCTCACACCACAAAGAAAATCTGTGAACACACTCCACTGTGGTCAGGCATCGGTTTTAAAGACATCACAGCATTTTTTACTTGCCTTAAAAATATTTAATAGATTATGAAGCAAAAAAAAAAACCCTGGGGTTTTTTTTAATGGCTTAAAAATATTAGTGGAAAATCACTACTATCACCTGGAAGGTGCATCTGGAGTGGAAGAAGTGGTAGAAAAGTGGTTGTGTTGCATGAAAGGCAAAATCCACTTCAGACCACGTGGCTTGAGACTGTGGAGCTTCTGGTGAAATGGATGAATTAAAGCATCCTTTCCCAGTTTACAGCACACATCAGTTAATAAATGCATCGATGCCTTGCTGCAATGTCATACGCTTTTCCCAGTCAGACAGTGCAGATGTGCAGGGAATTTGGTAAAGGCTATAAACATGGAAGAAAGAAACGAAGAATCGGTATTTTTTCCTGTGGTCAAAATGCCCAAATAATTCCTGTTTACAAGGTTTCTGTAGGTGACATGTGGATGGACAGGCCTAACTCAGCGTGTGGGTTTGTTTCAGGACCTTCCTACAACACCCGCAGAGCAAATGAAGATTATAGAAGCAGGACTAGCATGTATCCCCGAGGTGACTGGCTCTGTGGGCTGGCCAGCAGGACTGTGTTAGCAGTTGGTTGCAGAAGGTTAATCCTGGTTTCACACTCTCTGTTGGACATGAAGCTCTTCAATTACCAGTGGTTTATTTTTTACATTGGAGGCACAGTTCTCTACAGACAGGCTCCAGAGGTTTTTAATTCTCCTATTTGGAGCATACTTGCTCCTAGCTGAGCTCAAAAGAAGTCTTAAAACTGATGCCTCAGTTCTGTGTGATTTCCTGATTGCTTACATTGCGGATGCACGTGAAAAACTTGAAACAAAACTATTTTGATCTTTTCAGTTAATACTGCTGTAATATTTTGATTTTGCTGATAATGAGGGAGACTAGAATTCACCAGTGTAAAGTAGTATTGATGCATTTTTGCTATTTAATGCATCAGTCAGACAGACCAAATCCTTTTACTGAAATCATGGCCTTTCTATGTGAATCAATATAAAATAGTTTCTAGACATTAATTTTTTTAAGTAAAGCTTTTCTTTTTTTTGTGGGTCAGGATAAGAATTAAAACACACACACACACACAAAAGATAAAATCTGTTCTGTCATCTACAACAAGGCACATATAAAGGGTTGTAGGAAAGGGGGAGAAAAATCCAATCAGGATGTTTCAGGATTGGCCACCATGTGTTGAGAAAAATAAGTGATTGCAGTAATTGTACTGAAGGGGCATTTCTATTTGTTATGATTGCTACTGCTGAAATGTCTATCAAGGTCAGCAAAATCTAGGTTTTTGCTTTGCTGCTGCTGCTGTTTGTGTTACAGCTCTCTTTTGTCATCAAAGGCCTGTTTCCAATCACACACACTGCACATACCTCTGCCAGGAGTGCCTGGGTGCTGGTGTCACTCAGAGGTGTCTCCACTGGATTCACTGGACCTGCATCCATAAAAAATGCAAGTGAGATCACATTAAAATTTCTGGAACCAGAGGAAAGAATTGGGTTAATTTTTTTATTACATTTTAACATGAACAAAGAGCAAATGTATTACACAGAATATGGTATTTAATATATGAGGAATTGAGCATTGCTTTCTGGACAATATTGTTATATTTTATACCTTATGCTACAAGAAATTGTGAAGAACATGCCTGTTAGGTGCTCTTCAGTGTGGATTATTTTAAAATAGTAACTTTTCATTGGGCATGTCAATTGAATAGGCATAACTCATATTTCAAATGTGCTACCTGTTTTACTAAGGACATTTATAAATATGGAGTATTCAGTCTTTACTAAACTGCCATTCCTCTTTGTATTTTCAGTCTGAGTGGTCTTTCTGTATGTATAGAAAACTGCCCAGAAGGTTGGAAAATATATTTAAATTCTTTAAAATTAAAGATGTCATATGATTTTATTATGTATAATTTTCTTCTGTAAACTAATGTTCACTGTCACTGAAGTATCCTTAAAAATGAGAAATGCAGGTCAATGGTTAATGATGATTATTCTGTTTAATTTTTTGCTTTTGGGGAGCTGAAAGAAGAAAAAATTGTCCTGTATTGTCTGGGCTTCCTGCAAAATGTTTTTGCTTCCCAATGCCACCAGTATTTCTAAGAGTGCTGCCTCAGAATTCACTTTGTTGAATGGACAGAACCATTTTATACATTCAGAGCAATGAATTAGAGACTATTTGAGAAACTACAATTCGAGGGTGCAGAGGACTAATAGAAAATTATGACATCCTGAAGTATTGTTGAAAAGTTGTTCTAACTTAAAAATCTTTTCTTTGTAGTTTCATTCTTGATGTTCCACAGCATTCACCACTTCCTGCATGGCTCTTAACCGCAGGGAAAATGAGGGACTTTTGGGGGCAGATGTGTTTCCTTTACACTATCATAATGCCCCTAAAAATCCTTATTGCTCTTGCAGTATTCTTCTGTGTTGCTGGGCCTGGTGAGAACTGCTCGAAGACCTGGCTTATTAATACAGCTTTTCTCTAAAAACACTTTAGAAACACCACTGAGTTTTATTTTGTTTGTCTTATTTTTAGTTGTGTTTACTGTTGCTTAAAATATAAGTGGCAAGATATGCAACCACCTGTTGGTAAACAAATGTCATAAGTCATAAATCCAAGGGACATGCTGATAACTGCATGGTATTATGAAGAGGGATATATTTTGGCTTAAGAGTGAGAGCTTAATTCTTTTGGTACAATTAACTTGTTTTTAACATAAGAATTTAGCATCTCTCTCTCTGAAAAGATGACAGATGTTTTGCAAGCTAACTTGGATGACTGCTACGGTGGACCTCATGTAGAATATTTATCGATTTTAGAAACATGCATCAGGCCATTTGTCAAATGCATAGATCTGTCCAGTACTTTTATTTAAATTAAATGTACCAAAATACTCGAGTTTTCATACAGTCCCAAAATAAAATCATGATTAAACCTAGAAAACACATTGTGGGTTCTCAGCTGTTCTATGTTTATTCAGCTCTAAAGGTCTTTGTGTGGGCATTCCTCTTGCTGAGGCTTTGGAGGGAGGTGGGGTGGCCCAGCCCATTGGGAGTGCTGTGTGGCTCCTCTCCCTGCCCTGCGGGTGGCTGTGAGGGATCTCCAGGGATCTCCCAGGCACAGTTTATTCCTGCCGGGTGGCAGGTTCCCCTGGAGTCTGCAGTTCTCCAGTCCTTGAAGGAGGAGGCAGAACATACACGTGTAAACATGGTTTGTTTGTGTCTGGGTATTTCAGCTCAATATATCATCGGTTTGACATGTGCAGTGCTGGTAACATTTATTTCAGTGGCTGTGCGTGGGACAGCACTGCCACTGCTTTGTGTTAAATGTGCTCTTGACTTCATTGACGAGCTTAAAAGAGATAATAGATGGTGTCACATCGTCCCTCTGACAGTGTCTACTAATATCTTTAAATAGCCTTCAAAATATTGGGTGACATAGGAAAGAAACTAATGGGGTAGATCCACCCCACCCCTTTTACATTAATCTCCAAGCAAATATCTTCTTCATTCTGCTGAAGGAGTGTGTCTCATTTTTCAGGCAGGAAAACCTTACAGGTCATGTCCTGCAGGTCACAAAGTGGACTTGCTGTTAAGACTGAAACTCAGCACTTTTGATGTGCAAATACCACAATAACAAGAAAATTCCTTTCTAGGAGGGTTGAATGAGCAGTGTCGAACAGTATTGTATTCACAGGTCAAAACACACTGGCACGTGCGTTCCAACACACAGCACTGCAACATGCAACAGCACTTCAAATGAATGTATAGACAGAGAGCAGGAGAAAAAGATGGTTGTTATCTTAATTCTAAATTTTCCTGCCAACATTTCAGGGTTTCCATTTGGTCTAGTGATCACAAGATGATTCCTAGCACCCCCTGACATAAATGGAAGGTGTAACACAGACTGGCTCGAGGCTTATCCAGCCTTTAGAATTACAAGTCACTTGCAAGGTATCAGATAAATTGAACTGTTAATGTTATTCATAAAGTTTCTTGCATGGTTTTTTTTTTCTAAACATGCCAAAGTGCATGTTCAGCAAACTTTTTATTTCCAAGTAACACTCCTAGGTAAAGACTCTGCGTCTAATTGGAAACGTTAAAAACAAAAGCCTGAGACGGGATATATTCTGTGGAGTTCTGCCCTGTTAAGGATCAGTGAGGGGAGTACTCCCAGAGCTACAGAATGTATCACCATGGTATAGAAGACCTAGTATGAACAGAGTGGAGTTTTAATTACTTTTTAAAAGTCTTTTGGGGGCTATGCTAGTCACAGTCTGATGTAAAGACTGCTGTGATAGATTGGAGCATTAAACTCATCTAATTTTGTATTTGTCCTATGTCAGCATCTTATCTTACCTGTAATCTTTCAAGGACATCAGAATTAATTCTTTTCCTAATGTAAGCAATCTTCCATAAAATTTCTTGCCTGTGTAATTTGTAGGCTTCAACAGCTGATTCTTCGTACAAACCTGCTTATATATATACAGGCTGGAGCAAAATTCGGATTCCTTCTGAACATGTGTTCTGCAAATATGGAAAAATATATTTATCATATGGTGGAAGAAAATAAATGCTTAGACCTAGAAGTCCTGAGATTAAATTCAAGGACAAGGATCAAAATAAATAACACTATATTCCAGTCCCTTTTATATCTAATAGGAATCACCTGACTTGCAATTGTCTTTTTTTTTTTACACATTTTTGTCACTGAAAAATAAGCATTAGAAAATGAGAGCCAAGCACATGGCTTGAGATGTGTATTTAAACTTTTGAATTCAAATACTTACTTCCAAATTGTTTAAGTATTTAAATCGTTTTGGTTTGAAATAGTATGTCACAAAAACCTCTGGATCTGATACAGCCCCAGAGGAAGGACTGCAAAACTCATCTGTGAAACTGTCCACTGAAGCTAAAAGCACTTTGGGAATAGGCTATGAGTAGCTTTCAGTATTAAACATTTTGTAAAAGATATTTTTTTTTCCTCTGGTTGTTTTTTAAATATGAACAAAGCAAAGATTTTTATTAGCCTTTCCTTAGGGGTTTTGATTTAATTATAGGACCAAGAGACATGAACTGACAAATGGCTCTAAAAGTTAGAACAGTAGCAAGTAGGTAATATTTTTCAAGTGGAATTTCCACAGTGGAAAAGATATTAGATATCTGTTACATGCCAAGAAATGAGTAATACGAGAATACTTTGATTCTTTTACAAAATGGAAGAGCATTAAGACCGTTTTAGGTTTTTATTATATATAAAATTCTTGTGATTACCAAGTGTCTCCTAATAGATAAACAAAAGTAGCAGAAAAGACATGCAGTTATTAAATAGGCTGAATAAGAGAAACCGGTCTCATTTATGTGCTGAATAAACCCATTATTATCTCAAGTTTTGAACATTGCCTTAACTGTATGTACACTATTCAGATGTTATTTAGAATACAGAATTAATTTGTTGCAATTGGTGGCTGATTAAAGAAGTGTAAATGGTTTTGTTTTCTTTTCCTTAACTTTTGAACGTATGCAAACAGTTTTGTTCCCATATTTAAATCACCAGTGCCAAGATTCTCACAGAAGTGGATCTTTATGGTTGTATTTTCCACAAGTGCAATTGTGAGTTATGAAGCACAGTGCTGACATAATCTCATTAGACCTGGAGGAAGACTTGCCACTGTGCATCCAAGAACCATTGTAAGTTAATAAAGATCATTAAAAGAAATCACATATTTCATAATCAGGCTTTCACCAAGATAGATAATATGACCTACTTTACACTTAAGCAATTAAAATAGAAGCTGAAATATTTGGAGATGATTAATTTGTTCAGCAGTTAGACTTAACAGGTGATATTACCCAAGAAATAATGTACTGAGAAACTGAATTCTTAATCACAATTTTTTTTGTTGTTGTTGACTACTGGGTATTGTTTTGTTTTTTAAGAAAAAGACACTTTAAAATTTTCCTTCCTTTTCCAATGACAAATTGTATTTTGCATATTCCTTTAAAAGCAAACTCCACAGCCTTGCTGTGACTGCTGTCTGAGGCTTTTGGAGATCTCAATAGTGAGAACAGCATAAAGATCAAACTAGATTGCAGCAGGTGAATTTTGATCCAGAGGAAGCAATAGGATATTCATATATAAAGCCAGGGAATCTGTGCTAGTCATTTCTGGAGTGCTGAACTAATCCACAACAAAATTATCCCATGACTGCAGCTGGCAGTGAGAAATGAGTGAGTCCAGAAAATCCCCAGATTGTATTTGAATCAGACATAGACTTTGTGATTATAATCTGGGCTCATAGTCAAATAATCTAGATTCAGTACCTTGATAATTCATATAAAAACATCTTATATTACAAATTTATCCTAACTTATACCAGAATTTCACAATTTTGTTCTTTTAAAACTCTGGTTGTATCTAAACCCAAAAAGGAAACAAACCCCTTCTTACAACATATCTGAAATGAAAAATTACAGAGTTGTAGTTCCAGTCTGAGCATTAGGAGATGAACGTGGCATCAAGAGGTTCTGGATGCAGGGTCTGGGCCCTGGTTTGCTCTCTGGCCAGTCCCAGAAAGGTGCAAACTGCCCAGACTAGAACCTGAGCCAGGTGAGGTTCTGCACGCACTTCACCTGTCGGAGGGAGCAGCACAGCCCCCACCTCCTTTCGCAGCGCGTTTTCATCGGGAGCACTCAGCCCTGGCCTAAGACACACTATCTTTCGGTACCAGCTCCTTTTCTATCTCCTCCTTTCCAGATTATCCAGTTAACAAACAGCAGATTCCAAGAAGCCGGACAAACCCACCCAAACGCAGGAGGCAAAGGCTGGGGCACAGCTGCCCTTCCCTGATAACAGCGCTCCCGCACCCACGGCGGAGCGGAGCGGGGCGGGGGTGGGAGAACTGCACCCACCTGCAGCGGCGGGCTGTCCCCGCGGCAGAGCCCGCAGTGCCGGGCATGGGCATGGGCATGGGCATGGGCATGGGCATGGGCATGGGCATGGGCATGGGCATGGGGCATGGGGATGGGGCATGGGCATGGGGCCGTGCCCGGAGCCCCCCAGGGCGCAGCGGCCCCTCTGTCCTCTGTGCTGCAGCGGCACTGCCCACCTCACCTCACCGCTGCCGCGGAGGCTGGTGGCTTTTGCTCAGGTGTCACCCGAAAGGCAGCAAAGGGATCGGGAGTGTCATCTCACCTGACTCCCTAAGGAATCGCCTTTGTCGTTGTGAATAATGGGATCGGAAGACTGCCTGTAGCTGCGGTTGGCAGGCAAAGCAGACAAACTTTAAGGACAGTTTTGAGTGATTGCACCAGGAATTCACACGAGCAGAGCAGTGCACTTGAACAGCAAATCTGTAGAGTATATTACAGAACCTGTGGTAGCAAGTTTATCTTATTGCAAAAAAACCCAAACAAATGAAAACATTGCTAATGAAGCATAATATTGGGTGGTATTGACAATATTCTGTATCCCAGGGATATATTCTTCCCTTTTCACAGAGAACAGAAAAATATATTTTCCCATTCTACCCACAGAACACTTAAAAACACTTCAGTATTTTGTGCTAACGCACCAGCACACAGCAGTGTCACAGCAGAAACACAGAGTTTTGAACTTATTTGGGAGATAGGGACTTTGTTTCTCCTCTGTGATTCTGCATCTCCCATTCCTGATCTATGTGTTTAACACTCAGGTGTTAAAAGGCTGGAAAGAACTACTAATAATTTTAAGGTGCTCTACCTTATTGTGGAACATTTTTTAGTCTGTAGGTAATTATTACCGATCTTAGAACATAGAAAAACTTGGGCTGAGAAAAGGCACGGGAACAAACTAAACTGAGTAAACCAAAATAAAACTGAGTAAACCAAAGTCTCCGGCCTGCAGGCCACTTGCCAGCTCTTCTTACAGGAACTTTTAGTTCTGCTGCTTGCCTTGAGTGCAGCAAAGAGATAACCCTGTTCTTGTTGCAAGTTGACAAACACTGCCACGCATGACAAGTTGATAAGTGGTACCAAGACTTGTATCAGGAGTGTATTAGTTCATTGGAACCAGACAGAAATGCAGTGGAAAGTTTTGATGTGCTGCTGAAAAAAAAAAATAACTGGTCAATGCCCCAAAACTATTCTGCAGGAAAAAGGTTTTCTGTTCATAGTAACGGGAGCTTTCAGTGCTGTAGGTAATTATTCTTTCTGGTTGTTGTAAATTCCTCAGTGTACCTGCCTCCTTTGTCCCCCGTGCACCACTGTGTTGTGGTTCTGTATTTCCAGGTAGTCCAGACACAGCAAATCTAAATTCTACACTGATAAGCAACTACATTAAAGTCATGGCACAAGAGGCAGAATTTTAGTGACTTAGTTATATTAAAAATGGGGGTCTCTTCACATTAACTGGAAATGTTTGGATCTTATTTCCATGTTTTTGCCTGTTGTAGTTATGGAAAACTAAATATGGTGTATTTAGGTATGGTACAAAATAGGTGCTATGATAGGTTCTGCTATAGACCTTTATTTAGCACTTGCTTGATTAAATTTTTGCCTGATTAGTTTTTTGATGTTGGCCTATGTGCCTTACAACACATTGATAATGTTTGACTCTTGATACTGTCACCAAATCTGTTTTGTCCTCAGAGCTGCCAAAGTAAATATTAAAAATCCTGCCATACATCCCAAATGTCACGTTTAGTTTCCTTTTTGTAAGGATATGCAGCATAATATAAACAAGGAGAAACAAAGATAAGGCAGTGATGTAGTATCAGGGTTTACTGGCAAAACCTGGATGTGATATATTAATCACAGATGATAAAAATGTAAGGAAAAAGGTTTTCCTAGGTTGTAGAAAGAGATTTATATCCTACACTGTAATGACTTTTTCGTATCATTTATTTTATTGAACAATTATTTTAGAAAAGTTTTCATTTTTTTCCTTTCCTTGCAAAAGTAACCATACTATTTCATAGGCTCTTTCCCCCACTAGGACAGGCTTTTAAGCACCACTGATATTTGTGGTATGCCAATTTTTATGGCTCTAGAGAAATAACAATAATACACTTAGGAGAAAATTGAGACACATTTTGTCTGGAAAATGTTGTTACACTCTGTCAAAGAAATAAGAAGAACTTATTTTAATATCCTGTCTCACAATATGGGGTAAAATGGACAAGAAAATTAGGATGGGTAGATGAAATGTATACTTAAGCAAGATGTGATCAGTGACCAGAGAGCTAATATTTTCAGTTATTTGCAAGACTTCAATGATTCCCAGATGCCTGAAGTAGGGCAAGGAGAGGACTAGGAATTTCTTCTGGATTTGATGGTTGCTTGGTGCTGTGGAATGTAGATACCTTTGCCCATTTGTAAAAGAATTGTGTCCTTTGCCTTGGCTTCCCAGTGAGAGCTCACAACTGAATACACAGACAGTCTTTCAGGACTTCCTTCCTCCTTTATTGAGGGCACAGATACAGGAGATGCTTGTGCAGGATGTTTATGGAAAAGAAGAAAAAAGTTTTACAGCAACTGAATGCTCATGAGAGTGTCACACATGTGGATACTGGGTGAAAGTAAACACACTCCTGTCTGTTTTCAAGGAGAAAGAGCAAGGGTTTTTTTCCTCTGTGTTCTCAGACACCAAATAACATTCTGCTGCAAGACAGAAACTGGTTGTGTGCAGATGCCTGACTGCCTTGAAAATACAAACAATTTTCTTGGTAGCATATTTATTCACCATATTAAGATTAGTCAACTAGGGGTTATTATTTTTTTAATTGAACTGCTCTCAGACTAATAGCACAGAAGTATTGCTATTGGCATGCTAGATATTTTCAATTAATTAAGTAAATAAGTTCACTAATTTAATAAATTATTTTTCCATCAGTTATTTATTCAATTCATTTATTTAATTGCTTATCCTGGTTTCTTCTGATTCTCAAATCTAGAATATTAAAACTTAAGCAACAGACCAGACACCGACCATGTCAATTCAGGTGTGGGATGTGGCCTGAAATTAGAGGTCTCTGGATGCAGGAGGCAGTTCCGCTGCTAAACAGCTGGGGATGAGGGCAGCTCTAAAAGCTTCAGAATGTGAGCAGTCTGGCAAGATGGCCTATAAGGTGTACATTTCCATTTAAGTCTTTTGTGAGGTCAAAAGCTTCTTGCAGTGCAAAGGAATTCCTCCAGTGTCTGGTATATTGTGATAACCAGCAGATAATGTGGGTTTTATAATCTATGTTGTGATAAACAGCAGGTAAGACATTATGAAACTACTGTACCTTGACTGGGGCATGAAGAAAGCAGGATACTGATGGAGCATCAGTCCACTGGCTTTTTAGCTCTGGATCAAGGGAAGTCATGCACAGTAACCTGTGGGAATGCAGAAGCAAAGCAGAAATGTCCCAGATCAGCTGATAATATTTGAATATAATATATGAACTTGGCCAATATGTAATGTTTGAATGCAGGATTTATTTAAAAGTAAGTTAACATTTTCTGAGAATAAAGTAGTTAATGAATGTGTGTTTAAATCTTTTTCTTACCTAAGAATTTATAGACCCTCTTCCAAATGCTGACATGGTTTGTAGTGATTATGTTTTATTTTAAAACAAATTTCAGACTTAAAATAGTTGAGCCACAGGGTCAGTTAACTGGTCTTATCAAACCTAAATTGTGCAGTCCAAGTCTTTTTACACAGGAATTTAAATTCATTACTAATACAGAATGAATAGAACAATATTCAGAAATAGGGCTTTAAAATTAAAAGCTAAAGCAATGTTGTATTTGCCTCCATTTCATTTGATAGAATTCTGAAAGGTTATGTAAGTATTGAATTTAATGCATTGAAGGCAACATGCCGTTGTCTCATTTTCACTCTCTCATTGGGTCTACAGTTTATACAATACCCACCAGTTCAAGCAGTAACAGTGAGCTGGTGATCTCCACTGGTGGCAGCGACCACAGAAACGTCATGAGGGGGAGAAGAACAACGCACTGTGAAATGACTCTCTGTTTGTCAGAACACTCCTGCAGGAAACCTGCTGGCAAGATGGAAATTATATAACTTGCTATTCCATCTGCATCTTTTAAAATTATTAAATGCACGAATGAAGAAAAAAACAGAGCTATTTTATCTCTAAATGTATAAATACATATAAATATTGTTTCCATGAATTAATTTATATACAGTCAAATGCATAATTCCTCTTCTATAGCCAGATTTTCCTTTTGTTTTTTTTGTGTTCTTTCAGACTAGCAGAAAAGACATAAAACAACAGCAAAATACCTGTAGGGATTTGCATAATGCCAAGTTATATCACATCAGAATTTGCAAAATTTCATTGCAGAGGGCCTTGTCTTGAATGTTGCAAGATGTGTGGTATTGAATACTACAAGTTGTATTTTGTGTCCAAATGATTCCTAATGATCCATATATTTGCATAATTACCATGAAAATTATTTTCTTTGCAGTGGATGAACATTTCAAAATTTGACTTCAAATTCTTGTCACTTTTCACACACCTGCCACCCCAGCCGTTTACAAAACTTTTCAGAAACTTAATTTTTGAGAAACAAAGCGTTGGCAACCTGTCAGGGAGGCAAGCAGAAGAAAGCACATGCAGACAGAAGCAAACAATGGTGTGCATTCATAATGCATCACAAACTCATGGAGAAATGAAGTGCATGGAGAATAACAACAATTAAGAAGTGCAGTTCTTAATGTCTGAGTTCTCTGAGAACATCCAACCTTCTTTAGGCACAGAGAATATTTGTGTTGTTCTAACAGCTGATTTAATTTGCAAAGTGTGTCTCTCCCAAAGCAATAAACAGTATTTGTATTTAGTCAATACAATGACAACCTGAAATGTATGAGGAGCTGCAGCATCATAGGCCTGACTGCACAATTAAGTTAATAGGAGACTGAGACTAGACCAAAATTAAGATCTGGGTGTGTGACACATCCCCCTTGAGAAGCCATCTCTCTTCTAACCACACTGCAGAAGTAATCTACAGTGCCACTTCAAGGACCCCTTCATTTAAAACAACCGGCCAGCTGGATTTTTGTTTTCAGGAGGACGCATGTTAGGAGCACACCCTGAGTCTGAAACACCTCATTTCAGAATGTTTTCTGTGGAATTCTATTTTTCTGGAGGTGGAGGAACTGTTCTGAAGCAATGCTCAGACGTGGTGTGCCAGGAGTACCACACCAGGAATTCATCTCGGTCAGCTCCAGTGTTTGTCTCTGCTCCACGTCTGCTCTTTACATCATGTATTTCTGCACTGAAAGGAATTACACGGAGTTCCCTCCCAAATTCTAAAAAATTTATAATAGGAATTAAGAATCCTCACAAATTTTCATGAAACAGATATAAATCTTGCAAGGCAATAAACCTTTGTAGGAAAGGTGCTATTTAGTTGTGCTTGTAGCCTTACTCCCCTCGTACAGCCCCAAATACAGTTTGATCCTCTACATTTAAAACTGAACTTTTCCACATTGGAATTGTTTTGGTAACACAAGAGATGTGTTAGTTGGGCATTGATAGCCACATATTATATCCCTGAGTAAGAATTCAGTCTTTATTACCATAGTAAAAGAGCTCCAAGACACAAGAATGTGGTAGCAAAGAAAGGGATCTCCCCAAATCTATACAACAAAAGTACTATCAGAATAATTCTCTAAGTATGTGCTGCTTCAGTATGCAGTTTTTAATCATTAAAAGTGCAGTCTTTTGTAACTTGAAGATAAAGAGTTTAATGAGAATTTTTGTGAATGTATTACTTTCCTGTTAAAATACTTGGAACGCTTTGTTAATCCCAGTAAAGTAGCAAATGGAACATAAAGATGAATGGGATTGAAAGAATATAGTCCTCCTCTATGGAAAAAAAATATTACTACAGAGCTGAAAGATAAGTCATTTACAGAAAAGGATAAACTGAGTAGAGTATTAGAAAGAATTCTTATGGAGCATAACTAATTTAATTCTTACTGAAGTAAAAAATTTTACAAATTTAATAAACCTTTATCAAGCAATTTCTGATAATAAGGGAAGTACATTATCTGTACTCCTATAGGTGCCATATCTATTTCTACTCAATTTTCAGATTTACAGCCATATTGATTGTTCTTAGCCAAATTTGAGTGACTAAAATAATGGACAAACATTTCAGATATAGGCAATACCTAGTCATTACCTATTTTTATATATATATATATGTATATATATATATGCACGCAGGTATGGTTTGCTTTAGCAGACGTGAAGGAAATACCCTTTCTCTATAAAATCCACGTTTTAATGGCTGTAGGGTGACTTAGCAGCATAACCCCCCTAAAGATGATGGTCTGGTTTTGTCGAATAAATCCAGATTCAGAGTTGAATCTTTCAAAACTCAGCAAATTCCTCTCTGAGCCTTAACTCTCTTTGATGCTTATCCTGCGAGAGGATGAATAACCCTTTGACAGCGCCCATTTCTCTTCACTGATAACAGGGGACTCCTCAGTCATCTTGTTCAACAGGGGACCTAAGTTTTAGACATCCAAAGTAAGGAGGGATTAATTATTCTTAAATTCACTATGTTTCTTAGAGGATTAAGAAATGAAAAGCCAGACCATTATTTTCCTTGTATACAAGATCAGAAGAAATACTGGAGCAAGGACGACTCTAATATTGTCTCATTGCAGCCACCTATTCAGTTTATGACAGCACTTTATAAAGTCTGTTCTTGCAACCTACAGATACTCTAAACAACAAAATAAAATTAAGCATGAATATATAAAAAAGTAATTTATCATGCAGAAATAATTTCCACCTATAAAAACAATTAAAAATTGTACTAGACAGGGCTAATATCACATAAAAAATAAAGCAACTAGACATTTGACTCACAAAGAAGTAACATGATCAAAGATAAATGACAAAACAGTTTTACTTAGTAGTTGTCTGCTTCAAATTACTGGTAGTAATATTATGTCATTATTGACAAAATTCAGAGTACAAGACTGCACAGTAAACACTGTTATAAAAACCCCTGCAGTATAAGGTTATAATGAAACTACTGAATTTCCTCTTTTAGAGAAGCCCTACTGAAAATCAAAGACTGCAGAAATAGGTATCTCTATTACCTGACACCTCTACAAGGCATAGACCCCTTTTGAAATCAGAAACTGATCTGCACAACCATGAGTTGAGCATATCTTCAGACAAATACATTTGTAAGAGACCATTTTGTTTCTAATGGAACACAGCAAAATGTTCTTTTGACAGAATGTTTTATTCTGAGTCCCTGTTTCTTTATTTTACCCTAAAATCACTTTTGTAAATTATGAGTGTTATATAGGTCAGTGTGAATTACCCAAAACTAAATCTCAACCTATGGAAAAGAGTCTTGATTTAGAATATATTTTGCTTTTAAATCAACTGGAACCCCAGACCAAATTCCCTTTAACACATTCAATATGCCTGAGCTGATTGTGGTTTCATGTCAACGCAGCAAATGTACTAGTGACAGGTAATAATGTGAAACTTGAGAGACTTTGGCCACAATTCATGTGGAATCTGGAGCATTAGTAAGTTGAAAGTGTGAGAAACTAGTACGGAAATTAAGGAATTATCCACGCTCACATTTGCATGCCAAATTATCGACCAAAATGAGAAGTTTCTGCTATATTCATAAAACACAAATCCCAAATCATACAACTGTGCTGAACAAGGAAGTTCCCTCTCTTATTAAGTGCAGAGTGATGAAACACTGGGGACTGTAAATGCTGCTTGATAAAAATGGCTGGTGCCTGTCCCAGGGGAGATTCTCGCTGGAACAGCCTCTGAGAGCTGGATTAACACATTGAATAAATAAGGATGATGACCTTCTAGATATCACTACTGGCAATTGCTTTGTCCTCATTCCTCTGGAATATTCCTGTTGGTTTATGAGGAGAGGGCACAACAAGTTAACCGTAAGGCACATGCTTAATTCCGCATTTAACCAGCCCCTTGGCTGTGCCAGGGGTTGCCGCTCCGGTGAGGGTGTTCTGTGCAAGGGAAGTTCACACAGCTGTGCATCTGTAGATCTGCAACTCTGCCTGCGCCTTCACCCACCCAGGGGCTGTGGCACGAGGCAAAAAGGAGACTGGGAATGTGCTGCTGACTGAGAAACCCATGACAGAGCTGTTCTCTGACACACCTTTGCTGCAGAGCACTCTGGAACCCCACGCTGCCTGTGGAATTTAAGGGCACTGCTGGAATTTACAAAATCCATTCACCACGTTCCTAAAATGGTGATAAAGACTGAGTTTTAGTTACTTACATGAAATTTTTAAAGGTCATCAAGATAAATACCGCAAGCTAAGACTCAGCAAAATGCAGCATTGTTTTTATAATAATCTCTATTTTCCAGGTATTTATAAAACCGAGCTGTTCAGCCCAGTTCCTACTATGAAAAAGTCCTTTATAACTTTGAGTTATGGACAGTGGCATCACTCATAAAGAGGCAGAGAATGAGTAACTATTCTGATGTGTAACTTCTAGGGGTTTATACCAATGGATTTCATGTTCTACGGACAAACTATTTTGAAGAATATTATGTTTGTAAAAGAAACATTTGGCCACAATCATCTTCCACTGTACTTCTCTCTTCCCCTTCCTCAGTCCTTCTGAAGCCTTTACTCTCTTTTACCCTGGAGTGTAAGAAGACTCTGCTCCTGGGGCAGTTGCAGCTCTCATCAGGGAGCTGGGAATGTTCAAAATATTTGAAAATACATTTCAAAACTGAGGCGTGCAAAATCAGAAGTAAAATAATCTATTATTTGAAAATATGATTTGTGCTGACTGTATGTAGATAATTGAAAATACATGTGGGTCTGTTACAGTAACATGTCAAACCTCACATCTTCTGATATTAAATCCTGAGTATTGAACCTGAATGTTAAAATAAACAAAAAGTACTACATTTATGTATTTTTGGGTATGTAAATGTTACCTTATGCCTTCATTTCACTTTATTTTTGGAAAGAAAACCAATTTTACTTGCTTGTGGAACTTCACCATTGATAAACCTGATTTCTCTTTGAAGCTATATAGAAAGTCAAAAACTTGACTTTTATTGCATTTTTATAGAGCTCTTGTCAATATTCCAGTGTTTGCCTTTTGGTCAGTCTTCTACTGTGAGAACGCTCATGTCAGAGCACACACAGTCCACATCACAGCAGGAACTTAAATCATACTTACTTTAAATAAAGCCAAGTAAACTGTTTTCCTGTTTCAGGTGATAGAATATTGTGATTATCTGTATAATTCTGTTCTTTACACCTAACGTTAAAATAGTTTAATATCACCTGGCATTATTCCTAATTTGTAAACCCATGTTCAGTGATTTCCATATCCATGGGTGGTATTCACTACACAGAGCCAAAGTCTTGCTGTAAGTATGGAGGTGGCTGTGGCTCCAAAATCTAAATCTTAAGTCTATAAAACATTGTAGAAGTAGTTTTTATTTATGATGTATAAATGTATTATTGTTCCCTGTGCAAACTGTGCTTTTGCAAGTAGATCTGTGATCTGCATTGAACATAATTCAATTGATGGACTCCACAGAGGAATCGGGCTGCCTGGATACAATGCCGTGTAGAACTGAGGAGCTTTCATTCTTTTTACTCAGCAGAAAATAAATGTATTTTGCTAATTTTTACAATGTTTATGCAAAAATTAAAATAACTAAGTTTTGTCATAATCCTTGCTTTGCTCATTGCTTTTCTTATGGGTAAAATACTGTATTCTGTTATTCAAAGCTGTGTTGAAAACTGAGGTAATTCATGCCCATAGAAATGTTGGGATTATGTGTATGAGTCTTAGATATTCACACTGAGTATAACTTTGATATGAGAATAAAACATCAAATATTTTTCCAATACAAACTATGGATTTTTTAAAGACTAGATAATCCTCACAAATATTCTAGGGCCCACTACTCTCTTACATACACTGATTACAGGAAAAGATGCTGATAAATGAGGCATCTTTACTAATAATAGCAAAGATATAAGTTATAGTAGTAATGGAATTTACTGTACATACTGCTACGGATTATACTTTTCCATTGTATAACTTGTTTTATTTCCACTGCATCTCACTGGGATGGCAAAGGAGAGTATGAATAAACATGGGTTTGGGATTTTGCAACTGATCAGTGTGATACCAAGGATGGCACAGAAAGGAGTTTGCTGTGACCCCACCTGTGCAGTTCCCACAGACTTCCCTCAGTGCCTGCCAGGGACTTCTACATCGTCAAGGCTGAGGAATTCGATGGCATGGCTTTTACAGAAGCCAACAGGATCATCAGTTATATACAATGATTACACTTTTGCCTGCTGATACTCATTCATTCTAAAAGGAAATGGAAGCAATATGAAAAGACAGGAGTCACACCAAACCAGCAGTGTTTTACTCCTCTCATGCTTGTTGATGCAGATTCCAATTGAAAAGCAATGATGGTTACAGCTTTTGTATTCTCATTTTCCCTTCCAAGTTGTGAAATATGGTAAGATAGAGCACTAAAAGAAGGAAGAAGACAGAAGGACAGAGGTGTCAAGGCATGTAAATATAACCAAGATAATTTATGTCAATGAGCTCTGCAAAAGGATGAGTGTGTGTTTCTGTGGCTGTCCCAGGGAGCTGGTTTACAGTGCTCCCTTACACAGCACACACTTTATTGTTCAGATTTCAAAGGTCTTTCTTGCAAGTTTCCAAACATACAAATCAAAAGTTAAATTATTAACTCAGTTGTGGAAATTGAAGCTGGCTGACTCTGCCAAGTCAATGTTTACTATTAGAAAGAGGATTAGGTTTCATGTCATCACTCCAGGTCTTGCACCCAGTCTCTGAGCACTGCCTCCCCACTGTACTGAGGCACGAGTTCGTGTGTTTGGGTCAGTGACTGGGAAGAGCCATTGCCCGAATATCAGGCAAATGACTAAAAATTTCTTAAGAATAACTCAGACATTGAACATAAACAACCCTCCCATTTCATGTTACAGTTCTCATCTTCACTGTTCCCCAGGAACGCTCTGATTCATCCCTGTGGAGCACTTCATGCACTGTAGTTTAACCAACAATTTGCCAAGACAGCAATTCCCTACACAGCGAGTGTTGCTCACTCTCACATCAAATGTACACTGTCTGTTCCATCCCTGCCCTCTGTCTCAATTATTATTTTGTGTAAGATAAGAAAATCCCATTTCTACCACTGGAGAGCCAGGCTGCTTAGGTCACAAGATTCTCTTGGCTTAATCCTTGCGTATGAATCATGAACTTTCCCTAATAAGTACCGGCATTCTTCAGATGATCAGGCGAGCTTACTAAGGCTTCCAGAGCTTTCCACGTTAATTATCACCATGTTTAAAGTATCAAAAGCAGTAGCTGATTAAGAATTATTAAGGCTATAAGTTGTTTATTCTCACTTTTCCTTTCTGTCCTCTATTTCTCACTCTAATGTGGCTTGATATTGTAAATGGCAATAATACAATTTGGCTAGTAGAAAACAACATATTAAAAAGATTATGAAAAATATAAAATCAGACTGAAAATTATCTATGTGAAAAATTGGAAACAAACTTCCTTGCTTTCTACACTACATGGATCTAAAGTAAGCCATAAATGCACACTATTTCAGTCCAGAAAAAGCTTTTTTCTCACATTGAATATCAGAAAATTGTAAAAGAACCAGACATAGCAAACCTCTACTCTGCAAACTTACAACCTCTGCAACAGAACCATACACACTACTGAGAAGTCATAGTAAATGCCATATGATTAAATAAGGATTCTGTTAGAAATATATAAGATGAAGACCTTAAAAAGAAAAAAAGAAACTGTTTCTTAACACTTGAAAGTGGAAACAGAATATTCATTCCAGATTCAGAGTACTGAAAATTGCTGAAATAAGTCTGAACTCTTCTAAGTACTTAAAATCTGGAAATGTGAAGATCCTGGGCACTTCAGGGAAGATTTCATATTCATGCCCCAAATTTAGATACTGAATATAGCAAAAGTAAAACAATAATGAGTAATTATTAAGTCACTGAGTTTAGATACTGAAAATATTTCATATTTTTACCAGGATTAGCACATCTAAATAAAGACTGAGTAAATTCCTCCAACAGTATTTTAAATGTAGCACAGCATGACAGGCTAAAAGTATATTTTATATTTGGAAAAATGAAGTTTCGTACTTAACTGGCAATTAATTCACAATATGTATATTTGAGTCTATTACATATATCTGAATAACAGAACACACCCAAATCCGAGTCAAAATCATTTGGGAATTTTTGTGGAGACAACAAATACTTTTATAATAACAGTGATTAAGCCTGAAAATAAAAGCAAAAAGCCCTGAGAGGAAATCAGAAGTGAGTCAAAATCACTAGTGGTTACTCTCATATTTATCATCCAAAGTGAGTCAAAACCACCAGGCATTGCTCTCATATTCATCATTATATAAACTGCAGTATAAGAATGCAGTCAAGAGGAAAAGGAGAAACAAGATGAAAAGAGCAAATACAAGACATCTTTAATATTATCCAATATTGTTCAACATCCAAAGCTGACAAATTTGAGAAGAGTACTACTGAAAGCAGCAGAAAAAGATAAATCCTCTAGTTCTGTTAATGTTTTTCTGAGAGAGTACAGCATACAGAAATTGTGCAGAAAATCTGGCATGTATGGGTAGAGAGCTATGCCATCCCAGCCTTAAAAAACATTACTTGTTAGAGATAAGCTCAAGCCACTTCAGTGAGAGCTAGACATAGATAAGCAACACTTTTGGAAGAAACTTTAATGTATTCTTTCCAGACTTGCTGAAAAACACTGCAAAGTCTTACAAACACTTCATAAAATCATGCAAAAATTTAACTAGAATTTTAGGCTACTGCTGTGATGAGTGTTTAGAGGAGAAGTTTAAAGCTCTCCAGAAGCTGTACTGTTCAGTTGTTAACTCTTTTTGCCCTGTTCCTCACTACCTCCAAAACCACTTTTTGTTTTTATAGAAGGGTACAAATGTGCTTTTCAGCCTGTTTTACAATTCATATAAGAAAACCCACCAATCTCAAGCTCTGCATTCTACAAAACACAGCATAACATCCTCACCTAATAAAGCGTTACCCCACGTTCTGATTTGCAGACGTCAAAATAAGAATTTAAATACTCTACTTCAGCACTGGGGCCCAAGACAAAAACCACTTTGAAAAAGTTCCCTTATCTGGGTACTCCTTTCAATCCTACAGCAGAAACTGCAGAATGAGAAGCTGGGACCAGAAGTGAGAGTGTACATGATGTGGATTAGTAATGGGAGCCACATTCAATCACTGCTGCGCAATGGCATAAATAAGCAGAAAAGATGGCAGAAAAGACACTGTTTCCAATGCTGTTTTTCCTTTGGATGAAATGAGCTTGAGTAGAGTTACAAAAATGAACTAAAATTGTAAGGCCAGAGTACAGGCATGGCATGCTCCTAAGGAGAATCTGTCTGTTTGTATCTTCCATATGGTGAACAAACACAAAAATAATGATGTATCTGAGCAAAAATACAACTTTCTATTTATGAAATGAAAATTATTATTAATACTCTCTTCAGATAGCATTAAATGCAACGATGACAAAAAAAAAGGTAAGAATATAGCAAAAGTGAGATGATTTTGAATGCTAGACAGGTATACAAATAATTTCCTAGAAGTTCTATCAGTTACTATTAAGCACATCGTTCATTACGGCTCACCTTTGCCCAGAGAACTCCATCATGGATCCAGTGCAGATTGTTAATTAATTCTTCATACTCTCTATATATGACTATATTAAAGTGTAAAAAGCCTAGCAATCTGAATTACAAAATTCGGAAAATTATATGCTCTTCTGTCAAGAGAAGATACATCATCTTTCTCAATCAGCAGTTACTTCTATTGTTTGTTTAGTCTCTCAAAGGCACAAGGGAAGGATAACAACATATTTTCTTGGAAAATACTGCTCTTATTATGTCATATCTACTTGCAGGTATTAAACTCAACTTAGTGTATGCAGTGATCAATAGAAATGCACTCAGTAAGGCAGTAAGGTGCAGTGACTAAACACCAGCACAAGTCACAAATACTGTTGGTGCCTCTTCTCTCCTTCTGCCCTCAGGGTTTTCTCCTGCCTGATGTACCAGCAGTTTTACATCATAAACCCAACTGATTTTTCAATTCTGAATGTAATATACTTTAATGCATAAGTTCAGCAAGGGCAGTTATATCAGTTTAACATTCAACACTTCTCTAAGCTGTGCATGATCTTCATTTAGCTACCTTATTTATTATCAGAAAATGCACATGTATATGCATCGGATTCTCACCACATCCCACCACTGTTTATGAATTTCAAAAAGCAACTGAGTTAATTCTTTCTTCAGAACAAAGAATGCAGCATGTTATTTTTATGTACCACTAGAAAAAAACTGATAAAGAGGAAATGAAGCAGGGGAACAGAAAAACAAAGTAAGAAATGAAATCCAAGTTTCTAATGCAGCGATGTAATGCCAAGAAACAGCTCCAGAGAAACTGATTAACTGCCAGCTTTTCTACCTGTTGCCAAGAAAATGTTGCTGTGTTCACTGATCCTGTAATTAAACTGAGTATGTTCTGAAACAACTTCTGAATTGTGCCATCTTCTGTGAAGGGGGAGGGAGCATCGTTCCTGTAATACACCAATAGAAAGATGGTTCTTCTCTGAAAACTAGGTAGAAGGGCAAGCTTGGCTTAATCATGTACACACACTCTTTAAAGAAAAAAAAATTTAACATTTGGAAGGAGAAATCTTATTGCCTACAGACCTTTGGAGGGAAGCACAGAACTATAATTTGCATCATTCAAGATACTAATGTGCAAGGCAAAAGTTTTTAGTAGCTATCTTTTAGTGTCCTGTATAGACAGCAGTCTTGCTGACTCCTGTCCTTTTATCAACATTTTTAAAAAGTGAGTTATTAGTTGTGTCTCTTGTAGTAATATTTGTTAGCATTTTTAATATTTAAGTCTTTACAACTACCCATGCTAGTCAAGATATTGGTACACAAGTATGTCAATAAACCAGATAACACCACTACACTTCTCCCACATTTTGTCTTGTTCAACCCAAGGGTGTTTAACGAAGACTTTGTAAAGGCTGACTACATTCCCTTCACCTCTGGGATCTTCTGCTAAAGGTTTATTTTACTTTGCACAGCTTTTGTCCATTCCTTATGCTTTTACATCTGGTGGATAAAAGAAATGTTGGCTTTTCTTGGCTGAGTCCTTCCTTGCTCTGTGGCTGGCTGTGCTAGGCAGGACAGGCCCTCCCACACATCAGGATCCCAGAGCAGCTGGGCTTGGAAGGGACCTCTGGAGATCCTGTGGCCCAACACCCCCGCAGGGGTCCACCTAGAGCAGATGGCACAGGATCGCATCTTTATTGGATCAAGAATGTCTGGAACACCCAAAAAAGTGTGAGAAAGCCCTTGCTTCCAAGACAGTTCCCAGTATTCAGCAGAGGGAATTTGGAATTCCAGTGGAGGATACCTGAGTTTCCCCTTAACTCCACAGCTGCCTTACTCTTTCTGTGTGATCCTAAGCACACTCCACCAAACCATTCAAAGTAAAAGCATCTGTAAAGTCTTAACTGCTTCTATGGGCTGCATTCAGCTCATCCTTAGGTTCAGAGCTCAACAAATCAAGGCAGTCCAACTTCCTGCAAAAGCTGGCTCACACCCCTGCACACTTTGCCACGCTCAGTGGGAGCTCTGCTGTTTAAACTGTCTTGTCACAGACCTTAAGCCACTTTATTGAACTTTATTTTTAAAGATATAACATTTATGGAACTAAGCTACCATAAGTAACAGCAGGTTTAATGCAATTTTTATAATATGAGAGGAATTTAATTTGTCTCTGTATCTAAATGATGAAATATGAAACATGTTTTGGTTCGGTCATTAGTTTCTTCAATCTTTTTCTTATTACTCATAATTAAGAAACCAAACATTTTATTTGGTATGAAGCAGCCCAGAAAATAGCAGTAAAAATGTCTGCTTGTAAACTAAACTCATTCTCTAATTGCTTTGCTGCAATTTACTAAAATTGTCTCTTGTATGCCACCACTTAGACTAATTCTACAGAGAAGCCAGGAAAAAAAATAAACAGAGTTCAGAGTAATAATGATTATCAAGCTTGAGTATTTCCAGTTTTACTGTTCATTGTTGTTCATTATCTCAACAGTGACTGAGAAATTATCATTAGGAAGGAAGACCTCAGAAAGCTGGTTGAGGAGAGTGTATGTATGTTTGATAATCAGAATGTAAAATAAATAAATAAATAGATTTTTTAAAAAATTACAGATAGTCCTCAAAGATGACCAGCCAGCATCTCTCCCATGTGCTAGCTGGGATACATTTTGAGCCACTGTGTTTGTTGCTCGTGAACAATCCTCTGTTCAGGTCAGTGAAGCAAAAGGTACTCTATTAAGCACCACACTCCAATCATACAAAACACAGTTTTTCATTCTTGTGCTGGACAGAAGTTTATCTAATGGCACAGAATGGCCAGAGCTGAGAACATTCCACTCTCGATGCCTGTTAGCTGTGATCCCTTCACACCTGTTCATTGCTGTTCCTCTGGGACAGGAGGGACTTGAGGGGAAACACAGCTGCTGCCTTTGTGCGGAGATCAGCTGGAACCTTTTGTGCCAGAGGTTCCCTGACCTGTCATCTCTGGCTGAGATTGCATCAGCTCCAGCCACAGAGTGACTCCAAGCCAGACAGAGAGCTACATCCACAGGCAGCTCAGACTTCAGGAAGCTGAGCCCTGAAAAGTTACTTACTCTGAAAGTAACTTTCTGATGATGGCACAGGACCTTAGCATGACTACACTCAGAATTTACAGAGCAGCACCTAAAGCTGTGCAGGACGAGACATGGTTTGCGAGTCACTGAATGAAGGTGTGTTAACAGAAGAAAACTTCCTTCTTAGCATCATGGAAGTATTTTTTAACTTCCCATAAAGGTTTTTTTTTCTTGTTCTCACATACAGAAAGTGTTTGGAGTTGAGGGCTCCAGAAGACTTTATCTGTGTGGTTCTCAGTATGTTTTCCTGTGATCCTCTTGCCCCCGTACAGCAATAGTGACTGTCAGGACGTGCGGGCTGACAGGTTCACTGGGAGCAAAGAGCTGAGCAGAGCTGGCACCCATGCCCCATTTGGAGGTGATGAGTTGCTTTGTTTTAATTCTGTTTTGGCTTGTTTAGTTGATGAGTAACAGATCAGTCGTCCACCAGGCAGAGAACTCTGCTCCTTATCTACCTCCAAAACAAACTGGGAAGCAGAACCAGGTCACTCTTACTTTCCTGCTTGAATGTGTCCTGCTCTCTGTTGGTGATGATGTCAGCATTATCCATGGACTTAAGGGGACATGAATGTGCCCAGGTGGCACATTCATGATCATCACTTCTATTCCTGAAACCTACTAATTAATTCTTGTATTTCTAGGCCAAGCTTTGCTTTTCTGACAGTTCAGCAGAGAAAGAGCAGTTAGCTGTTGGTGCTGATTCATTATCACCTGTTGTTTCTCAAGCTGTCAGCAGTGCCTCCAAATGCAACTCTTTCCATTTCCACTGCTGAGCAGTTCCACTTGCTACGGACCAAGCAGCAAAGGTTTCTGTAGAAATCAACCTAATCAACCACTTTTTTGTGCAAAATGGGAGCTTCTCTCTATCTGTCTTGTGATTCTTTAATAATGACATTCTAACATTCAATTCTAGCATGCAAGACACCAAAACAAAATACATACATATAAGACCCCTCTGTAAAGCCCCACCAAGCTGACAATAATTTTTGAGTATTTTTCAACCACCACTAAATCCACAGCCACACAAAACCCCATGCATAAGTTTTGGCTTTGTGTGAGGAAGGCCAGAAGACAGGTGCAGAGCTGTACTGCACCTGCTCAAAGGAGGCTACGTTCCATAAATACTGTGTTTCCAGGAGCGTGTGCAGTTGTCATGAGGGGAGCTAATAAAGCTGGCTAGCAGGCGGGGCTCAGCCTCCCCAGGCTATGGCGTGTTACAGCGCTCTCATCCCACATTTCTGCCTCTGGCCCTGTGCTTCCCCTGACAGCGGGAGCGTGGTGGGTGGATGGACACGGGAAGCCACCGTCTTTCACAGAGCCAACACGTTGCCAGAAAGAAGCATCTTGTGTGAGATGTGACCTCTCACAACTTGCACAAGGTTCTTAATCGCGTCACTTGGAGGGGGAAATTCAGCCTGGCACACAGCCCTTAATGTTGCCAGTGTACGACCTAGATTGCATTTCCCCAGAGAGTTTATGAGAATGTTATTTGAGATGTTTTTCAAAAGCCTTATTAAAATTAAAATATACGACCGCCTACCCCTCATTCAGAAGAGCTGCTATCCTGTCAAAGAGGGAAATCAGACCTGCTTACCCTGGTTTGTTGCTCACAAATCCATCCTGTTACCTCCTGCTTATCTTCAGGATGACTGCAAATTATTTTTCTTAGATTATTCTACAGTTTTTTATTTTTATACTTAGCGAAAGAGAAGTGAGTTGGATTCCTAAGTAAAAGTAATATTTGTTGTTAATCTACAGGAAAATTCACCTGTTCTTTGAGGTTTGTAATAATAAAAGACATCTAATTTGATCAAGTGCTTTTAAAATGGATTTGTTTCTTCATTTTTCTTCTTGACCTTATATTGTCTTTAACATGCATGACTACCCTTTACAGCTCCATTAGATTAATTTCTGCAGGAGCTTTGTGCTCCACTGTCTCCTTATGTCGCTAATCTTCAAAATGGTTAAAAAAACACAATCAGTTCATGCCTAAAATCCATTACAATAATACTGTCACATGATTTATGAAAACTGTTCTTTCTGTTCCAATGGACAGAAGCAAAACCTTTACAGATGCACATAAGAAAAAAAAAGGAAAAAAAGACCTTGAACTTTTTATGCCAAGGCATATGTTGATAATTCAAAAAATATATGGACTTCAGACAAGCTTTGCAACAGGTGAAATTGTCTGTTTTAGAGCAGTAGGGACATGAAATCCTCTTTCTGTGAGGCAGGTTGCATACTTGCCATTTTTTTATTAGTCTTATGGCTTAGAGTTAATTGCTTGTTGCAGTGAGTTTTGGATCTCTTTTTAACTTCAGTCTACAAGCTATTGAAGCTAAAAAGTGGTTTTTCTCTATGGATGTTTATTTTATGTATTACCACATAGGCCATTTGGAATATAACAGTAAGAAGTGCTTTTTATATACTCAAAAGCATTAGTTTATAAGAAAAGATTTGACACATAGTGTATAGGTTAGTTCAGTGCTTACTTAACCACAGACTGTGAAATGCTGAACTCAAACCAGCTTACACAGGATTTGTTCTAATTTATCTCTGTTGGAAGAAATAAAACATATAATTTAATCCAAATTCCATTGCTGTGCTCTGATTTTTACAAGTACATGCCATCTAAAATGTCCTAATAATGCCAAAAAATGAAACACTGAATGTTCTATTTATTCTCCATGTATCGTTTTCTCATTTTGGTAATCGGGCTCTAAAGTGATGGCAATTGAAATAATCCAAAACATAAGTTTTTGAGAGTTATTCCTTAACACAGACTTTGACTACCTTTGTGGTGGGGGATTTCTTTGTATCTAAATGAGAAAAAAAATATTTGTCATGACGTTTTTTCATGCCCTAACTGCAACTCCCTTATTGCTACTAAAGATTGAGATAGAAAGCTGTGTTCTTCTCCCTAGACCTCCTGTTAAACATGACAAATGCATGTCATCTGTGTAGAAAGATGAATATGCTTCAATTATGAGAAAGTAATATTGGCACACATTTTTTTTGGACCTGAGTTGTAAGGGATTAACTATTACATTTATAAAGATTTCTGGACTGTTACAGTAAACACTTCTTTGCTTAATGGATTTAGATGACAATTTACTAAGTAAATCTGCCGGCTCATTCAATTACAATTTTAGAGAAAATTACAGAAACAAGGATGTGGAATTCTTTCTGGACAGTGCAGAAGAAAAGGTCTTTCTTTATTTAGTTGCTATCGCATATGTATATTTCACATGGACTCTGCCCTCAGAAAATACTCACTGGAAGAGTTTCTCAGTGTTCTGTCAGTGCAAGAAAACAACAAGAAGCACTTCCATCATGATTCAGGGAATTAATTTTCTGTAACTATGCAAAAAATATTGTTCATCTAAATCCACATTGTCTGTACAACCCGGGAAAGAGAAGTAAAGAAAAGCTGCCTTCTGGAAGTGATTCCTTCTTGAGGGCGAAAAAAAGGTGCCTCTTTGCTGGGTGGGGACTGACTCCTGAGGGGCTCTTGAGTAACTGACTGAGACTAAATAGCCAATTTTTTAAAAGGTGGAGCGAGAACATTGCTAGAGAAGAGATGAAAACCTTCTTTGAGTTGAGCAAGTTGAACAGGCTTCGATCACAGAAATTGCCAGGGAACTGGTCCATCCGAGATGGATGTTTGAAAATACACAACTCATAGCAATGAAATGGATGTATTTTTTTTTAAACTGGCAATTCCCTAAAACCAGTCCTTCAGAGCTGCAGACAGCTGCGTACCAAACGCAAGCCCACAGGCAGCAGGCCAGTTTGCATTGTGCAGCACTGAAGACTGTCATGGCACAACATTGCTACTACAAAATTTTTTTTAAGCCTAACAGCAGCAAAAAAATTATTTTAAACTAACATTTTCTCTTCAAGTTTGCAGCTAAATGTGGCTTTCACCTGAATGTGTGTAGGGTAATCTCACTTCACCTCCCTCCAACAGCCACATGAAGGATGCACCTTGTCTTACCAAAAAAATTGCTGAGAAGGTCCGACTCAGATTTTTCACTCACAAGAAACGTTCCTTAACCTTAAACATTTCATTAGGAGTATACTATGAAGTATCTATGATATGTACATACCACAGTGCTGCTGTGATTTTAAATGAACAGCCAGTTATTGATATTGCCGTCCTGCTTTTGTAAACTTCTGACACCTTTTTCTTTCATCTGTTTTCTTCTCAACAAGAGTAGCTCCTTCATTCTGTTTAATAAAAGGAGAATGCTGTGACTAACATAGTGCATGAGTTTAACAACACCCTCAGAATTACCAGTTTCAAGGACTTTTATATGTTAATTTGATAATAAATTCGTTTTCATGAACATTGCACGCATTCAAAGACAAAAGAGATTTCTGTTAAAGGTACTGGATTGAGCTACATGATGTGGAAATTGCTAGCAGGAGGGAAGGGGCAGTAATGACAACTGGCCATCATTAGACAATGTAGAGGCAACAGAAAGGCAGGTGGCAGGTCTCTGTCCACACACAGATGACCCTGAAGTACAGAAAGTCACAACATAATAATAGGACAGGTAAAGAAACAGGGCAGAGAAACAGGCC
This sequence comes from Sclerurus mexicanus, assembly GCA_013396755.1. Lineage (NCBI taxonomy): Eukaryota > Metazoa > Chordata > Aves > Passeriformes > Furnariidae > Sclerurus > Sclerurus mexicanus. Next base: position 2,915,355 of record VWZF01003891.1, on the reverse strand, counting down.
TGTGGCAGAAGAGTGAGATTTACCTCATTGTATTTAGCACAGCGTTTACTTCGAAGTAGCATGGATATGTCAAGGGCATTAAACCTGAGATTATGCAGTACTTCAGTCCTGGAAGCCTCCTGAACCCAAAGGCTTCATTCCCTCCTGAACCAGGTGGGTTAGTTTAGACACCACAATTACCTGCCTAAGAACAGGATGAGCTACAGGGCACAGATGAGCTGGTGGAGCAGCTCACGTTTCTGAAATTTCACAGCGCCAGCAAGTGCCTGGGAATCACCTTGCTAAATTCATAAAGGTGCAAAACTCTTCCTCCTGCTTTGAGCGATCAAGATAGGAAAATGTGTCAAAAATCATCCTTTTAAATGCAAATACCGGTTTGCTGAAAAAGTAAGATAACAGGAGCGCACAGTGACTCACAATGGCTCCAGGAGTTTGTGGGATTACTGGAAGGAACTTTCAGCTCTGCTTTTTTAAGCAGCGAGTCAGTATTTCTCAGTAAGCATTCCTGATTAGAGTCATGGCTTCATTTTATTCTTTTACTTTTTTGACCTGTTCTATCTGGGACAACATATTTGTGTTTTGTGAGCTTCCAAGGATGAAGGTTTTATTTCTTTTTTTCTCCCAATTCTTGGGCGAGTAGGACAAATTCTTTGGGAATGAATAGAAGCTATTTGGCCTAAAAAACTTGTCCTTTTTTGGTTCTGTCTTTCTCCCATGATGTCATGCAGTTATTTTTCTGAATGACTTCAATGTGTTTGCCTCAACAAGTCTGCTGTTTTATTACTATTATTATATTTTTCATCTCTTTAAAAGGAAAGTTCCACCCTTTCATTAAAAAAGCAAAACAAAAACACAAAACCAACAAAAAAATCCCCCTCCCAAAAAAAACCAACAAAAAAAGAACAACATAAAATGCCCCCAAAAGGCAGCACATTTTCTCTTTGTTTTTTCCTTTTGGTTCTTCCTCATACCTGGGAACTACATTATAAGGAATATGTAAGACGGTAAGTACTACATGTGTTCTGCAGAAATCAACTCTGTTTCCTGCTTTGGTTTCTGCAGTGAGAATCTCTGATAACATGGAGCTGACTGTAAACAATTAATACGCCTCTTACACAAGTTTATTGTTACAGCCTCTTTTGTTGTCACTGTCTCTCTACTCCATTCTAACATTTCATTATTATCATGAAAGTATATTTGATGCAATTATATTAGTAAGAATTAAAGAAAGATTCCCCTCCTAAAAAAATATTCAAAAGAAAGGAAATTCTAAAGATTTCTGTAAAACAAAAAATTTCTGTGGTAACTAGAAATATACAGACAATTCCCTCTCATTTGGCTTCACAAGTGAAGGAGACAAATTCCACATTGCTAAAATGGAATTTTTGATTGCTAAAATGGAATTTGCCAATGTGGAGTTTGCAACAGCTCTGGGGGATAGCAAACCTGAATCTGATAAGAAGATAATTTGTGACACTGACTACCTTTCCTGCCTTGCTTCTTGGCAAAACCAATTTTTATGATTGCTGGCCTCTCCGTGCTGAAATAAGTACAAAGTTATTTCCTGAGAAGCTCAAGGAAAAGCCTCCAGCACTGCACTTTCTCTCTGCTAGTGCGAATTTGCTATAGCATTTTGTCTCCAGGATATCTTGCATTTAAATGGCCCCTGTGCACACACACGCTGTGCGAGGAGGTGCCCAGAGCCCGTGCCAGCAGCAGTTCTGAGCAGGAACCACCGTGCCAGTGCCAAGGCAGGCCCTGCTTCCATAGGGAAAGCCGAGCCTCGGGGGGAAGGACAGGGAGGTGACTCAGGGCAGCCCCTGGACCACAACACTGCGGGAAAGGGCTCCGCTGGGAACAACCCCACTGACAACTGTGCAAGCCTGCCCCTCACACCTCTGCTGTGCTCCCTCATATGGACTCTGTTATTTAGATAATATTTAGATCCTTACACACATTCACTTGCTCTTGGCTTATTTCCCCTTTATCCACTCGAGCTCTTGACATGCCACAGCTGTTCAAAGATTCATTTTTAATCTTGAAATTATTTTCATATTTTAAATTAAACTCAAAACCACATGCATTCACCCAGTTTTTTGACTTTTTTCACTTCTTGAAAGCCCTATGAAACTACAGTATTTCCATTATGAATTTTAATCCATTTTGACATTGAAGATGTATTCTTCCATACATTTGATCACTGACAAAATGACACACCCTTGCAAGGTCCTTTCACTAGCTTTTAGATTCGAACAATTTAAAATAAAAACATCTGAATTACACGCTCCACAAAATCCTGAGTAACTTCAGAAGTTTTCAACAAGACTTCTCGTTCTTTTTCCATATTCCCAAATCACATGTATAGAATAATGCCCCTCTGTTAGGAGCCCTGCTTTCTGAAACTCTTTGTGGCTTTGTTTGTGTTATCTCATAGCGTGTGCATTTAGAACACAGCAGGTAAAGGCAAGGAGGAGCACTGGTAATAAAACATGAGAAATAAAATCTCTGTGCTTCTTTCATGCTCTTCAATACCTTCCTAGGAAAAGCCCTGAAGAAATCCACATTAGAAAGGCACGCAGGAAAGCTGTCAAAGATTTTGACTAGGCAAAGAAAGAACCCAGAAAACATAGTCACACAAATATTTGCACTGTGGGAATGTGGTAAGTGAGTCTCTCTCTGGTTATCAAGATAAATTATGTTGTAACTGCCATTTCTCTCCTTCTCCAAGTTCTCAATGAAATTCAGCTGGCTAAAATCTAGAGCTTCTCAGACTGTGGTCTCCATGAATCACAAGTTGCTCTATGAAATAACTGCAACTCTCTTTAATTTTTTTTTTTAAATTCATGCACTTTTATTCCTACTCACGCAAAAAAAAGAAAACAACCCGTTCTGCAAGGGACAACATAAGGAACAGGATTCAATATTTACACTATTTTAATTCACTTATAAATCATGTTTTATAGCAGCGATGCATGGGATTTTCTATGTATTCCTTTTTCCACTAAACGGAGAAATTCTGCTTTATATTTTCGGCACTTTTAAAATACAACTGTGTTCCTCACTACCATAAACTACCAGTAACATACAAAAAACCTGCTTATTGGAGTATATATCAAGCTGTTTGGATATTTATGTTGTGGGGTAGCAGGGCCATGGGGAATTATTGCTAAATGGAACATTTAAAAAAAAATCAAAAATCAAAAGCACAGAAACCCCTCCACCCTTTCTTTTCTGTCTCTTCAGTCACAATTTTCTAATAGACTGCTCGTACAGATACAAATGACAAACTGTAAACTTCTTTCTATGTAACGTTATGTATTTTTAATTTCATATTTTTAACTTTAAATCATCTGCTGCTCTCAGGAAATGCACTGTAACTGCAGAGATGTTTTAACAAAAGGGTGGATGCAGTAGGCAGTGGAAGCTGCAGGATGCAAGGGACGTAGCAAACTCGCTGGAGTTTACTGATGGCCCTGGCTTATCACAAAGTCAGTTATCCAAAGTATTGTGAACTACTAGAAAATTAGTATTTTCCTGAGACTGATAGGAACTGAGAAACATTTTAGCACAACTGGAGAGAGTTTTTAGCAGACAAGTGTAATACTGAGGAGCTTGCTGGAACCCCAGAGGTACCTCTGCCAGTTTGTCACACTCAGCATAAACCATCTCTAAGGAAAATAGTAGTTAACTTACAGAGGATAATTTTCTATTGCATAAGCTGTGCAAAGATACAACAGGCTTGGGAGATAAACGTAATAAATACAAAACAATTCTTTACATGTAGATTATTTAATTCTAAACATTATGTTTCTGTCAATAAAAATCAAAGCATAAAATAAAAAGCACTTAGAGTTAAAAGGTAGTGCATTTTGGGGCCTTATTCTCTTCTTTGTGGCACCTGACATATATATTAATTTCTGTGCAAGCCATAACAAAAACTAAGATGTACTCAGTGCTTCTAATGGTTATTTGCATTAATTTTGTCTGTTATCTAACAGGCACTGGAGATAGCACAAGGTGAGAGGTGATTTTTACTTGTTGGTTCTCCTTTACAAGTTACACTCGTACCTTTCTATGTGCATTTATGTGTGCTCATGAGATGACTGGAATTTTGCTGCTCAAGATTTAATCCATACATAGTTTTGTATGAATGCTGAACTCTTTCTGCTCTCGGTGTCAGATATAAGCACCCAGACTGCTTAGTCACAGTGCAGTCGGGAACCTGATATTTAAACAGAGTAATCATAAAAAATTAGTCACCAAAAAATCTTAATTATTAAAGATGATTAAGGCCTGAGAAAGGTCAACATTAAGTTGATATTCCCAGTGAATTACTTCTTTTAAAAATGGTTGGGTTTTTTTCAAACATCTGGATTCTTACAGGAACCCTAAATTACAAAATCACTACACTTCATACTTATTTAATAACTACTACAAGAAGTGACAGGAATTACAGACAGCAGAATTAATGCTAAATCCTTGAAAATAACTCATTTATACAGCTAACAGTGACTCATATAAGGCGGTTCACATGTAAAGCTGCTAATGTAAAGAAAAATCTCTAACTTACAGAGACAAAGCAAGTTCAGAACTTTTGCAATTCAGTAGTTTTGCAGAATCCCTCAGACATGTTCTTTAAACCACCATAATCAGATATAACTGTCTCGTAACTCTCTTAATAGCAGGAGAAAAGGTTGAGTAACTGGAGATGCTCTGTAACCATTAACTGCTGGTACCATCAAATAAGGCCACCCTTTCACACACTGTACTTTTCCCATGCTAGCCACATCTCCAATTTAGGTTCATAACTTTTTTATGCTAATTCCTCAGGATAAAAACTGGGAGGCAAACTGCTACAGTTCAGCGCTGAGCACACGAAACAAAGCTATCTGCTAAATTTTAACACACACAGCCATGACCTGCAATGACCACAAAGCCAACATTCCTTTGGATCTCTTACGGGACAGGCACTGCCAGGGGAGCTGCAGTGCAGACAGAGGCAGTGAGGTCTTCAACCAGCAGGCCAAGGAACTCCCCTACCTGGGCTCCCCAGCTGTGCTCAAACACTGCAGGAACAGCTGTGGTAGTTTTAAGTTTTTACTTCTTTTACTGCTTTTTTTACCATCCCCAAGCCCCAGTAAATGGGATTGCCTTCCTGAGCCAGTGGGGTCCAGCTGAATCCCTTTCTACAGCAGTGCCAGACTCCCAGATTCATTATGCCACCAGGTCTGCACTGGAAGGTACCTGCAGTCCAGTCACCCTGAGACCTCCAAGGGGCCAGGGAGCATCTGACAGCTCTGCAGGGCTCATGTGCACATACTGCCTGTGGGCAGAGCTTATGGAAATAATTAGGGAATACAATCGCTGTTTAAATCTAGCAAGCAGAGATCGTACCAAGAGTTATGTCCAAAAGGGTTAAAACTTGGTTAAATATGTGGATTTTACAGAAAAATAACAAAAAGCACATGCTCAACAGGCAGGCCACTTTCCTGCCAACATCAAATCTCAATTCCAAGCGTTTGGGTCATTCCAGTATTTCAAAGAATAAAGTTGCCAGACCTTTTTTTTTTTCCAAGGACAATACAGAACACTCGTCCCCAACTTAATTTAAAAAGAAATTATTAAAAAGAAGTTCAGCATGTTCACAGTGGATTTTAAAAAGATATCTGTTCTGTGGTATTTTCTTTTTAATAGTTAATGCATTATTACCATAAATCCTTCTAAAAAAATAAACTTTGTTAAATTGTTATTTCTTTGGCATTTGGTGTCTTCTTGTTTGTTTTTAAGGATTGCTATGGTATTCAAAATTAACCAATCTCCATCCCAGGCTATCACATGTGGATATTGAGTACAGGAACATAACTTCTAGGAATATTTATTTAGAATTCATAGACATTTGGACTGAGTGCCAAAACATTCATCCTGCACAATCTGAAGCTTAAAATTTCTCTCCCTCTCAAATATATTATTCACATGCAAGAAATATATTTAATGTTATGAGATTACAAGCAGATACAATCAAATGTACACTAATACAAAAGTTGAACACTTAAAATTGCTTCCTAGTAATTGTTCCTTCCGAATGCTCATTCACTTTCTAAGGAGTTTTTAACACTACGAGTTTTAGCTAATGAGTTTGTGTGTATGTTATTCTGGAAACACCTAAGTAAGGCAATTTAATTTGGAAATGGTCAGCATGCCAGAGATGCTGGAGCTGATGGAATACAATTACTTAGGTGTGGACCATAAAAGGCTTCTTCCCTTGTCTCCGGTCACACATTCTCATTGCCTCCCCTTGAACCAGCCTCTCCTCAGGGAGCGAAGCAAGCAAAATGTTATCCTTACAGAAATCATCGCCCAGAACACTTCCCTGAACTGGTACAACAGAGAGGCGGGAATGTGAAGCCAGGACGAAGACGACCATTCCCATCTGAGATCCCACATTAGACCGGCTCAGCCAGACATGCAAACTGCACAGTAAAGGCAGCACCAAACCAAGCAGGACTCACGTTGCTCCAGTGCCTTTGCACAAAGTCTACTGTGTGCAAGTCAAAAACACCAGATGATGCTATTATTCACTTGGAAACCAGAGCAGGAACAAAAACCTTGTGACTTCAGGGATGACAAAAGCCAAAATTATGCTTCCTAGCCTCTAGCCTCCCATGTGGTTGCCTTCTATGTGTCTATTAGTTTTTTTCATGTTTCTGATTCATAATCAGTGTGAGATTCTTCTGCTCATAGAAGTACTGGCTCTATCTTAAGATTTAGATAAAGCAGAGGCTGGCTTTGTAACTAATCCTTTGACTTAGGAGTTGTGTGGTGTGATAATTCTCACTTTTCATATTTTATTCCACTCTAACACCTCTTACATACTCTGCACATAAGAAACAGTCAGGTGGATAAGTATTGTGCAAAATGGAGAATGTCACCAGTACAGCCCTGTAGGTAAAATACTCAAAACTGGTAAGAAAGCACCTTGGAAAAAGCATCTGTGATGATGTGGTAAATCTATCCATGTACAAAGCAGGAATCCTGGTTGTGGTCGTGAAACTGCTGTATCATTAAATACCTCAGAGGATATGAAATCAGCCACATGCTGTCAGGGCTGAGTCACATATGTCTCAGACGTGGGTCTGTGGAAAACTTCCCACCCTAGCAGCTCCCACTTCAGAGGGAGAATAAAAGGACAGTGGGGTGTCTGAGCCAGACAGCAATCAATTCACCCAAACTCCTCCTGCAACCAGGGTTTGAAGCTACAGAATTTCCCCTAAGAAATGAAAGAAAGATCGACTGCTAAAACCTCAAAAGCCAAAGCATTTGGGAAAGGCCATGATCCACAGAAAGACAGAAAACTTGTGCACAGAGGGGGAACAGTGAGCAGCGCTTTGCTACTTGTGGGCCAGCCAAACGAAAAGGAAACTGCCTTCAAAATGGTGACACAGACAGGTCTGCAACATAATCTAGAAAAGTTCTGTACAGAGGCAGATGGCACAGAGTGCACAGACTGCCCCAAACAGCACTCAAAACTGAGGAAGCAGCACAGCATATTCAGTTTTCTCATCTGTATGATATACACCAGCTAATACAGAGAATCACTGATTTTATGAAATCAAGCACACCTGTGCTTGTCTGCTTCAACTGTCACATCTTTCTAAGAGGTGAACTATAAAACCCTGAGCGAGTACAAGGGGGATCCAAAGCAAAAGAGGTGCTTAGTCTTTCAGAGAACGTAGGGATGCGGCTGTCAGTGCTCATCCTTGGGGCGGGGGGACACCTGCAAGCAGCCAGTACAGTCTCACAGTTACCAAGGAATGGCAGACCAATAGTCCTGACTGCAAACAGAGCCAGGGAGGAACCTGCTTCAGATTACAAAGTTAAAGGTGGATGGGCTCAGACAGACAGGTTGGAAGCAAAGCAGATTGGACATTACAAAGCCTGGGACAAACCTGTGTTTCTTCTCACCGTTACATGCATTGAAAACTGCAGGCCAGTTGTCAAATTTTCACTTTCAGTTAAAGTTAACGTAATTATGCTGATTTTAGGGAACCTCCCATGCACTCATAAATGGCTCTTCACTACAGAAGTGCTCTTCATTAAATAACTTTAACAAAATTTGAGCTGTTACTTGACTGTTCTGTGTTTTTAGCTAAATAGCAAAGGGAGATTTCCTGCCTGAGACAAGTACTTGTTCCTGATGAAATCTATATTCTTCAATATATTATAAAATTACACCCAAGCGAGTAAACTGGAATTTCAGACCATTTGTAGATACACGAAAAATAAGATCAGGACAACAATCAGCACTGTTTTCTTAACAGTATAGGTAAGTAATTCTGTGCTTGACTTCTTTACTCATAAGAACCATTTGACTACAATTTTTCAAGACAATAATTTTTAATATTTTACCTCTTCTTCAATATTATGTACTTCTTATGTGTTCTTAGGAAAAAAGTCTGAGGGTGCATTGTCAGTGTCCTCTTTCTTTTCTGGGTGGAGAACCACAAGCAGGAACTTTGGAAATCACACATTAGCAGAATATTCAAGTTAAACCACGTCCAAACAGCTCTGCCTGCCATGCACTTCAAAGCACTGGCAAGCCATCACTCAGTGTTCTTCCAAGGTTTGCTTGATTGCCACAGTGGTGAATCATGACCATAAAAGAAGCTGTGTGAATGTTGGTTGGTTTTTTTTCCCCTCTCCACACAGGAAACAATAAAACATTAATAAAAAAGTAAGGTCGAGAGAACTACAGAACTGTTCTTCAGTGAGATCTAAGTGGCCAATTTTTTTCCACCTGGGACACCCAGTCAAAACATTTGTTATTGAAGACCTCACTGTGACTCACTTGCTAAAATTCCAGATAGAGATTTAACTCACTCCTAACTCTGACAGACAAACAAACCCTGAAACATCTTATACCACCAAATCTCACTCCAGAGCACTCTAGCTTCTTTTGGGCTTATTACTCAGCAAAAAATTAAAGTATGGCAAAATTCGTGTCACTTAGCTCACAGAAAATTTAATGTTTTGTAAAATTAGACATCAAAGCTAATGAAGGAAGTATTAACATATATCATGAATGTGCATTACCACAGATTCTGATACAGAGATTATGAAATATTTGTCTGTTCTTTGGAAAGGCATTTCAAGGACTGTCACCAGTTTCATACTAAAAGAGAAGATCTGCATGTTCTCAAACAAAACTGCTCATCTTTTCAAAGCAAACCAATGTTCAAACTGTATGGGAAATCTTGCAAAATCTTGTTTTGTACAGTATTTCTCCAGAAATATTTTCTCTACAGTATTTCCCTTTTTTTGCTTAGACATAAACTCAATTTTTATTTCAACTATATAAAGGAATGCACTTATTTTAGTATAAGACAGGATAAGCAAATCTTAGCATGATACCCCTTTCTTTCAAGAAAAAGGAATTATGTAAAGCACACATTCATTTAATTACAAATACGTGGTTATATAATTCAAATAGCTTAGTCCTGCTACTAGTGCTCAGAATAGCACAGAATGCATTCTAATTTATGTTCTCTTTATGAGTATCTATTTGGGAAAACATTCGAATTGAAGGCTTGACTCTCTAGGGAGAAAAATGAGGAAAACCAAAGCTGCATGAAACATGAAGTTCAGATATTTTTTGGAACCGCACACTCATGTAGAAAACAGCCCTTCACTTCAGGATGTCAAAGTCGGCACCTGAGACCATCCACTGAATTACCAGGGAATTTTGTACACCAAAAGCACACAGCAGCAGTACAACTGTGTGCTGACTTTCAGCAGATCTGTCTTAAAGGACAGATAGTCAGGTGTGAAAACACAAGGCAGTGTAAGACTTCTGTGCAGCATTAGATATCACCTGCCAGTCCTGCTCAAAAACTGGTTCTATTGAATAATTTTCAAAGCAAGCATTAACCTAATAAACAGCCTTCGGGAGACAAATTTTACAGCTTCAGCTCTTGTCTAGATTAAGAATATTGAAATTTAAAGATCATAAAAATGCAAAAGTAAAGCTGTAACATTTCAAATAAAAGACCTCCTACTTCCAGGGAACATATATCTGTATGAAATGTGTTTGCTGTTGACAGGAGCTGATGAGAGCCAAATGGATTCAGCATTAATTTACAATTGTCTCAAACATACATAATACAGGATATTATGCCAAAGTCAGATGAGAACAGCAAAGCTCCTTTACAAAATACAGCTATGTCTAACAATTTCCATTAAGTTGGTTTTTGGCACCAGAAAGATTCCTATGACCCAGTTTCCACCTGCTTATTGACTTTATATACCATCCAAAGTAAAGTACCAAATGGGAAACTGCTAAGCAAGAGGTAACAAAACACGAGGTTTTTAACAGTTTGCTGTGTGTATGACATTATTTCTCCAGTTAACTTATGAAAAGGAAAATACTTATGTGTTGGGAAAGTGATGGAGCCTGGGTACATTACAGTTCCTCAGGGAAATGCGAGTTAGGAGACTGACTGGTTCTTGTTTTGATGATTTATAGCAGCAAACAAATAATCACTAAAATTTATTATAGTTATTATAGAAATCTCAATATTTTTATATCTCTGCTTGTGGGTTTCACATAATTAGGAATACAAGAGTCAACAATTCAATAACAGGTAATGCAGACACAAATATTAAATTCCACGTCCTAGATCATTTTCAAACAGATGGCTTCCTAATGGCTTTGTTTGTGGAAGTAAAATTCTGCTTAAGCTTGTCAGGGGAAGATTGTTTAACTGAAACCGTATTTAATCATTTCTAACCGTATATGTGCAAAAGAGTTCAAGCTAATGCACGGTAAGTTAGGAGATTTCATGCTGCAAATGTGACACAATATTGGCAAGTGCAACAACACAAATTTATAACATTTCAAATAGAAAATTCCCCCAGGAGGTAAAACTGATGTCTTAAAATTCTGTGGAGAAACACACTGTCGACTACCCCTTGTGAGCAGCCTTTCCAAAAGATTTATCTCAGTCTCTCTCAGCCTCCCAAGTAATCAAATCCATCAAATCAAATCCAGCACAGCCACTTCAATCACACCTGTTTGCACAAGACTGGAACTCTGACTTGTCTGAAGTAGATTTAGTTTCCAAAGCCTCATTAAATACTGTTATTTATTCAGCCAGTCATTTTGAAAATCCATCGGTTTGCAGAGGCTCGTGCAAAAGTAAAATTCAGCTCAGCCCTAAACACATTTGGTTTGGGTGTCTTGTTTATTAATTTGGTCTCTTTATTAAAGTGCATTTAACAAAAAGCAGTTATTTATGTACTCTTTACAAAGTCCCTGAAGATGCACTACGGTATTTTTAAATTGAGGTCAAAGAAACTACAGTATGCTTTTGGGAAAGAAATATTTAAAATATCATGTGCTTGTAGCAAAAGTTTTCGGGAAGGTCAAACAAGGAATCTTTGGAAACCCTGACCTTAATGTCCTATTCTGATTATCCTGAAATAAAAAGCTTTAATTACATTATTTCAGTTTACAGAGGTGATTTTCTGCTGCAACAATGTAAGACTGCAATCTGGGGGGAAAAAAAAGCCAGTTGAAAGTCAGGAAACTATAAATGCTAAAGTTAATCTGCACAAAAATCTCTCTCACTGTACTCTTTCACACTGGTATCACAGCAAAATATTTTTAAACTTTACACTGTAAATGAAAAATATGTGTAAGTGACTTCTGTATGGTTCAACTTGGCTAAATTATTTTGGACCAAATAAAGTTCAAGTAATGACTTACTTGAGGTGCTTCTACTACGGAACTGAACACTGCACTCTGCAGACAATGCATATAATACATGAAGAATTATACCCAGAGCAATTAAAAATATTTTTTAGAATTTGTTACCTTTCTTTATGAGCCCCAGAGATTTTTTTCTCTAGATTCAAAGAACTCTCTCTGCATAAATAATTTATTTTATGAGTTTCTACTCCATGCAGTTGCTAAACCCCAGACACTTTCAAGCCACTTTTATAAGCCTTCTCTTGCAGATATCTGGCTCACCAACAATATGCAAAGTTGGCAGAATGGATGTGACCTTTAAAAAACAAATCTTAACTTTTTGCTTAGAAGTCCTAGTAAGTCCAAACAAAGCACAAGACAAAACTCTGTATTGGAATAAAACAACAACAAGACTTTGTTGAAACTTTAAAAAATACCTTGAAAGTGGATGGTAACATTTTCATTCAAAAAATAAAACTATAAGAATAAAAAGAGAGTGTAAATGGAAGTTGAAATAAAAAATAAATCAGAGTTTCTTTGGTATGCTCTCTGTGCCATGCAAACTCAAAAGCAAAAATAGGAGGGTCAATTAGATTATTACAACACACAAGCTAAAAAAAGAAATTCAACTTTTTAATGCCATTTTTAATGCAATTTTTAATGCAATCAGAGCATTACAAATAAGTGGCCTGGACTTTGGAGTCCTGGTCTGTATGTTGTGAAGACTGAAGGCACCAGATATGAACTGAAATTGGTATGTCTGACAACACTGGCCACATGAAACAGGATAAACCTTCCTCTCGGTGCTTATATGATGCTTAAACTACACCAGGAAAATATTTGAAGGGAACTGTAGCAGATACAAAATGTCACTGAAAAGTATTTTTGCATATTTATTTAAGGAATTTAAAAAACTTAATCCTGTTTCCTACAAACACCAAGCTGAAAAGGCTATGCTGCCCCACAGCCCTCCACTCCCTATTCTAACTGTTCTTATATTTCATCTCCCCTGTCCCCTCCCAGCTGGATTATTCCTGTGTAGAGTTCAAGTTGCACAGCAAACCAGCAGTGTAACCCCACAGGTTGGGTTTACAGGGGATATTTATCTGCTTGACCTCACACATGCTTTCTGTGCCTACTGGCAAGAGGACATCTCCAAAAGTAAGAATTTGTCTTTTTTCCTGAGGCAACTGCTCAGAATGAACTTCTGTAAGAAATCTCTGACACACTAATTAACTTCCAAAGGCACAGACACTTAGAACACGTTGTTCAAACAACATTCTCACTGAATGAACACACATTTCTAACTTCATGCCCTCTGTTGGGAGTTTACAATACCAGGAAAAGCTGCATTACAGGTCTTTTCAGGACAAGAAGGCAGGAAGGCTGGCAGGGAGATCATTGCATAAACTAAGATTCTGTAACACAGCACTGTCCCTATACTTTTAATTAGTACAGAGATTAATAATAGCAGTTTAGTTAAAACACTGGAGAGACAGAAGAGAGGGAGAAAGACCAAGACACAAAACCATGGTATTTCACGGTGCAGACAGACCCTGGAATGACTTCAGAAAGACAAATGAGGCAGAACGTCTTTAAGGGTGTATGGTCATATTTGTCAAATGACGTTGAAGAAAACTGTCATACCTGATTTTCTCAAACACTGTATAATAGATGTAAAAACAGTTAGTTCACTGTGTATTGCTTTTATGGACAAATTTCACATCACCCCGAGTAAAAAAGTATTAAATTCATAAAAGTAATGATTCTCTTCATATGAAATAATGCCTCACATAAAAATAAAATATACTCCAGGAGCTTAACTGAATTCAGGCTCAGAGCAACACTGGACACATAACCCTTACCTCCGTATTACAGAGGGAGAAACTAGAGACACAGATGGGTTAAAGTGTGTTGCCCAATGTCACCCAAAAACTGGTGGCTAAGATGATGGTGACAAAACTCAGATTAACCAGCACTGTCCTACCAGGAAAAAAAATTATCTGTTTCATAAATAACAGAACAGCTCAGAAGTGTTTCTCCACTTTGCCAACATTGTGGATAAATGTTGGCAGTGTAAATGTGTGGAATTTGGCACAGAGCCTCTTTCCTTACAATGTGTCATTCATCCTCATTTTTAGCATTTCAGTGGCTGTTGCTTTTAGGTGGCTATTAAAGGGAAGAATAACAGAACAAAACCAGACAATAGGACACTTATATTACACTAATGAAACATAAGTTAAGTAGAGCATCCTCTAGTCTCTTTGTAGCATTAAAAGAGCTCTACAATAATCATCAGATTAAGTGCTGGAGTCATTCTAGCCCCGGGATCTATTGAAATACTAAAATTTTGGAGAAATGTGAAGTTCTTTGTGATATGATTTTATAGTAAACCGAAAGAAGTGCCAGTAAAATTGCCAAAGTGATTACTCCACATAGAGCGAGCAAAAATAGGAAACACACTACCACTTCCCCTTATAAGGCTGTAAATCTTCCCAGGTTCCCCAAAGAACCATCCTCAACCAGAAACTTCAGCTAACTACGATATTAAATTCACATTTACAAAACACTTTAAACCTCTGCAGGTTTAAGTGGCTCAGCTTCACTCTGCTGTCCAACCCTATATAAATCAATGTTCAGTCTTCCAGCCACAGCTATTTACATATAGTTCCAATAATCAAAGATTTCTGTCTTTTGAGAATAAGATTGTGGTGCAAGAATTAAAAGCACTGTGAAGGCAAATAAGGAATCCCTTAAATTGTATCTTACGCCACACTAAGTTTGAAAATACATTTGTGAACTGTTCTGGTTAAGCTGTATTCTGCTGCGTAATCCCCTCCAGAGGAGTGGAAATACAAATGAACTGAAGAAGAACAAGTCATTATGCATATTTGTTACAAGACCTGAAGTAAGTACATATGAAAACACAGATCAAAATATTTGCAGATTCCCACCAACCATGAATCGCAGTGTTGTGATAAACATCACAGGGTGGAATACAGACAATTCACTCCATGAAGAATTGCTTTAGTTTCAGACAAATGATTTCTAGCAGCTTTTCAGCTTCCAAGTTCAGGATTCTGTAGAATATAATATTCAGTAGCATGTATGTCATGGGAACTGGGCGTTGTACAAGGGAACTCATGCAGCTGCTCAGACTCTGAGCTTTGCATTTGTAGTTCCCAGTCAGCTCAGGGCTAGAAGGAAAAAAAAGCCTTTCAGAGCATGAAAGGTGCGAGACAGTTGCAGCCACGTGAGAGTGAGCTGGAGCACAGAGGAGTGCACAAACTGGCATGTCTGAATAGGACAGAGTGCCAAGCAGCTCCACAGTGATTTAAACAGAGCTCAAACTTCAGGAAATGAAGGGGGAGTGGGAGACTGTGCTTTTGAATGTGGCATAATATTATTCAATCACTAAGCCATTACCTTCTTCTAATGAAATATAAGTGAAGCACTCAAGATTTTCAAGTCAACTATGTCAATTCTCCAACTACTCTGTTGAGATATTTTGAATTTTATAAGGGTTGTTAAGTCCCTGCCTTGGTTTTATTATTAAGCAGATACTGTGTATCTATGATTATGGATGCTTTACCTTATTTATATTACCCCTTTTTTCCATTCCAGTTTCCAGTACTAATTCAGTTACTTAAAAGCCAGCCATGCTGAAATGGATCCACCCATCCAGAGGGATCAGTGGCACAGCTCAGATTTTCTCTTAGGATCGTTCACTTTGATTTCTATTCCACAGGAAAAACATCTGGAACATGGCAGCACTCTCAGTTTGTTATCTGCAGTAATAACTGCGCTGCTCGCACTAGCAGCTCTGAAAATTCAGTGTGATACTTTTTTAGTTAGAAGGCAGACAGATCTTAGTAAGGCTCTGCTGGTCTGCAGTAAACATCAATGCCTGGTAGGTGCAGAATACACAGAGCAAGAGCAGCAATGGAAAATATGTAAAAGGTAATACAAGGGTGCTGCAAATTCTTCTCATCTACTACAAGTCCCTGTATTTACATCTCACTACAGTAAATATTTTTACTTTTTGATTTTCTAGCTTAGACTACATTAAACTTGGCGAGCAACTCACCTCTCCTCAGAGGAAACTTGAAAATCATCTGACCTTTTTGCCAGACAGAAGTCTAAACCTATCTGAAATGCAAATACACTTCAGCATTAAGGAAAAAAGACAAGTCTCCTGAACATGAGTTAGCCAGCACTTGTGTTACACAGAATACTACAGGAGTGGCAGCCTCTTGCTAGTTTTTCCCCCGAAGCTTCTACAGTTGGGCTGTTAGCAAATATAACTTCAGTCAGATTTACAGGCCAAAAAAGACCACTTACTCTGTTCTGTTTCCCACAGTATTGAGGTGCCAAATGCTTGGCCTTGCTCTTCCTGAGCATATCATATACACATCTGCAGTCATCACATACTTACAGTTAGAGCTAGACAACACATTTTCGTGTTTTATTTTTGGAATGTGCCTTGCAATACAATCAAGCCCTCCCCAAACCATAAAGGAATAGAAATGGAATATTCCCTTCAAAGAAGACTGCTAAGATAAGCCTTTCTTGTTGCAGCAATGTCTCTCTCTGCAAAATCTGCTAACGCTCTCAGTAATTATCTACAAACTGAAAAATTAAGCAGAAAACTGAAAAATTTAGAGTATATATAGAATCTTCCGGTTGTCTCAAAGAAACATAGAGAGTAAAGCTATTAGGAATGCTCAATAAGAAAATATTTCTCACTGTTACGAATTGAAATTAAATAATTAAATAAGGTGCCAAGGTTCTTATTCAGAATGTAAAACGAAGCAAAGAAAGGAATTTGGATAATACAAACCATTTGGTTCTTTCGTCTTCCAACATGTATTTGACTAAATGTTGCATACTGTTTGCAAGCATAAAAAAAAGTAGATACTTTGCAAAGATTTGTGATATAAATACCACAGTATGGGCATTTAGCAGAACAGCTATGGGAAATAAATACTAACCTTAGAGCTTGTTACACTTTTACACGCATGTAAACAGTTAGACAACATGTCAGTGACTGAATCAACTGCCCCTAACAAGGACAAGACACAAAATCTGCTCCAATGTGAAGCATCCATATTCTGTGGTCCAGCTGAGTGCTCAGCAATTACAGACACTATTAATAGAGTTGCATGTTATTCAGCAAAAGAGGAATACAATTTTACCTCTTCTCAGTCTAATGTCACATTTGCCAAAGGGCATCCCTGCACGAGGTCTTACCTGCATGAGACTTCTCAGTTCTATTTAAGAAACAGTAAGTGTGAAGACATACTAAAAGGTTTACCAACTATGTAACTTCTCATCTCTACTGATAACCTTTGTCCATTTTCTTTGGGTTTTTTAGGGTTTGGGTTAGCTCTTCAGCCTGCAAGGGAAGAACTCTTCCAGTTTTCTCTAGCTCTTATCATGTTTAACAGGGTACTGTTCTCAGGCTGTTAGATGAGGTGTTTGTCAGTGCCTCCAGCCTTGCTGCAGGAATTCCTCTGCACTGGTGGCAGCATGGCTGAACAGCCACACAGTGGTTCCACAACCCTTGCAGGATGTTAAACAGTCATCGTGCCAGATTAGTAATTTTATGTTCCATTTCACCAAAATATTCCGAGTGTGGAAGTCGAGTGCTCTACCCATGAACACACTGACATTACACAGATTGCCTGAGTCATACAACAGCCTGTGAGAGGCAGAGGCTGCAATTTCAGACACAGAGATAATTTCAGATCTTGCCGAGAGAAACAACGTGAAATCTATTTGCCAAAATGAGTATTGGAGCTCTAAATACTGGTTATAGGTCACAAATCTACCTTAAATTGTATGATTACACTTGAAACTGTACTCTATGATCAATTCACAGCAGTATTTCTATCCCAATAATTTATTACTAAGCATAAAGGTAAAACACACAGAAGTAAAACTATATGTAGTGTAAACATTCAACATTTTTCTGAAGTTTTTTTAACTGCATTTTTACTCCAGCAGTTACAGCTGTGTTTGTATGTGTGTTTGTTTTTCAGGAAAGTATTCAAGCAACAAGAAAGAGTTTGGTTTATTTAACATTAGTGAGCATTTTGTAAGTAGAAATAGATGGCAACGTGGTAGCCACTGTTACATTTGTTGTGCATTACCTTAAACTGTTGAAATATGTGCTGGAAGGAACCTTGGGAAGTACGTTTGTTTAAGAAACTGGAATTCAGAGCATATCACAATTCTGTCTCATCTGAATGCCTGTAGAAGGAAAACAGAACTTTCTAAAGTCCTTATTTAAACTGAGAAAGCATCTACACTAGATTGAAAAACATCTACCAACCAAAAATCTTCTGGTCCACCAAAATACACTGGCCTGAGTGCATGTTTTGGCAAGCCAGAGTAAGGAAGTCTGCTCTTTAAGATAGTGGAACACATGCATAAGAGCTTCCAGCTCATGCCCATAACACACATACCCTGAGATTACGTGTCACATACACAAAGAGTAACCAGACAAGGTCTCTTCTAAAATCACACACCCGAGTTTGTGCACTCAGCAAGTCTTTGAAAATTGTCAGACTATAACTGGGAAGTCTTTTTTTTTTGCCATGAAAAATAGTGCACTTTCCTTGAAAGTACTACTTTTTACTGTTGCTTATTAGACTTACTTCATATGTAGTGATTTCAGAAGCATGTCTTTTACAGATTACTCCCAGAGAACAAACAGCTCCACCTGCTAACCTTAGACTGCATGGAAATATATTATACTGAGCATCATTCTATTCTTTAGCCTTTTTATAAACTCAATAGTTTCTTAACAGTTTATATAGCTGCTACCATAATTTTTTTTTAAGATAAACTGCTTTAAATTTAGGTTTTAGTACCAGCTAGTACTCATACTGAATGGGCATATTAGTACTGTCACCACAAGTGTTTAAAAATGTCTTTCAGAGTAGTTGTGGAGAAGCATTTGTTAAAACTGACAGTCTAAAATACTGTTTCATATTGAGTTTATATTTAGTCTAATTCTTCTAGATCTTTCATTAAAAAAAAAAAGTATAAAAAGACCAAAGGGTATTTAAACAAGTGATTGTGCCACTGAATCTTGATTTTACTTTACACACATCCTCACCCCAAATTTAATGTTAGACATGAATTAGAGTCATTTGACGGTTGGTAACAGATCAGAAATTAGGATGCAACTGGCTTGGCACAGCCACAACCTCCAGATTCTCACATTCAGCCACACAGTAATACCGACCCTGTGGTGCAGGGTCACTCTGGTAATAAGCCAGAACATTGTTTGCAATAATTTGCAGACTGTTCACATACAAAAACAACTATCAGCCATTTTAAGAAATTAATACAAACACAGGGAAATCTTACTTTTCACACTTTGGGTGAATGTTTTCAATATTACATTTATGAATAATGTGTTCCATATGAGTTCGTCTTGAGCTAGGACTGACCTGTGATCTGCTGTAGTGCTCATGGAAGCACATGGCTGCCAGTAATTATTCTGCTGGAAAAGGATCATTTTTTTAAAGGGAGCTTCATGTATACCTATTAAAGCAAAAAGAACATCCTAATTATGAATATATTGCCCCTATAAGCCTCTGCCTAACCCACCATCCATTGCTGCTCATCCAATGAACGTGTGGCAGCATCCCTGTAAAGCACACATGGAGTGCTAGCTTAGTGTAAGTTTAAAGCTACAACAGTGCAATACAGACAAGCAAATGTTTATTCATTTACTAAATGTACTGTGGTGTAACTTGAGGCATCTTTTTCAATGTACACATCTGCTCAGCTGGCAATAGTCTAAACACTCCAGAAGCCAAGAACTTTTGATTATCAGGAGTCTTGCGCATGCTCCGACACCGAATCGCAGAGGACATTTTCATCTGCATTACGTTTACCAGCATTTAAAGAGAGAGAACACATCCAGGGTACCAGACACTTTCTGGGCACCATGACAGAACTCAAAGGTCTCAAGAAGGAAAAATTTACATTTAGTTTTTCCCACAATCCCCAAAAGTTTTAGCTTTCTCTCTCTCTTGGTTTTACCACTGGATCAATAGTTAAATTTAGTCCTCCATCTAAATCATCTGAAGCTTTTAGCTCCAAACAGAGCGAGAGGTTGTTGCACCCCCAGCAAGCTAAATTTTATGTGGGATTCATTCATTCTCTTACCTGTCCCTGTTCAAACCCATACTTTAGGGACATTCACACTGTCCCCTTAGCCTACACTACACAATTACCTTCCTCTCTGTGTTTCTTGCCTACCAGCAAGTTCCAACACCCTGTGCTGCAATCCTGTGCACAGACACACGTTAACACTTCTCACCCGTAAACACTTGAGGATAAATTTGAAAATTATCACTTCAAGCACAGTTTTAACGTGCTTTCTGATGCAGCAATGGAGCTCCCCATCACCACAGATAAATTCGTGCTGTGAGGTTGAAGTTGCACCCAAACAGGCCCATTCCCATCCCCGTCCAAGGGCAGGGCCCAGCTCCCCTCCCTCGTGTTTCCCCACACACTTCTTCAGACACCCCACGCTCCTTTCCCCAACACTGCTCATAAAACTCCCTCCAGGCCATTCCTCACTCCCTCCAACCCCTCCTTCCCACACTTCTGCATGTTGTTGCTTATTGTTCCCCATTCCCTGTCGGCCCCCCCGTCCCAGCCCCGTCCCCTCGGACCCCGCACTGGTCACCGGCGGCCTCAGCGAAGTCCCTGCAGGGCTGATGAAGGAAATGTTCCTCGGTGCTCCTTCACGGCACGGTGATGTGTTTTAAAGGCTGCTTTATATCTTCGGGACGCGGGAGCAAGGCCTCTCAGGGTGGTGAAGCCCCTCGGGGCCTGAGGGGATCTGAGGGGACAGGACAGGACAGGAGGGCCCCTCAGGGCCGGAGGGAGCGGAGCAGGAGGTGCTGGGACAGAGCCCTCAGGCACTCAGCACAGGGCCAGCACTTCATGGACAGCCCAGGATATCCTACGGTTCCACGACCTCTGGAGTCAGTAAGGGAGCACAAACGCCAGGGAGTGGCAGCCGGGGATCCCCAGGGCCATCACGGCCAGCGCTGACAGCTTTGCTTTCCAGAAACAAGTTCTAGGCACATGTTTTAAACATACATTATGAAACAAACGTGGATCTAATTTAAGAAGCTACATTCCTTCCCTTCTAGCATTGCCGGTCTCTCTTCGGGCGCCTCCTGCCACTGCCCCACACAGGTCAGAACCCACAGCCCAAACCAGCACAGCTCGGCCTTACCCGGCTGGCAGCTGCTCAAAGAGAGCGTGCACAAGGACTGCGAGAGGGAAGAGCACGGTTCTCTGCAGGATTTAATTGCAGGTAGAGACAAAGAACATGCACCTCCCTCCCCGGGGAAGAGGGTAGAAATAGTGGGAATATCTACTGACCTTTGTAGTTTAGAGAAGTATGTACACGTCCCAGTTTGAAGAAACAGGTTTTTTAAGGGATTGTATTGTAACACAATTAAGACATATTTTCCCTGCAGGTATCCAAGTGCTGCTTTTCAAGAACGAAGAAGATTCAAATGGCCTCAGGGTCAAGACTCCAGGAGGATTCTCCATGAATTCTCTTGAGCAGATTTCCTTGCCTCTTAATCTGTACTTCTGACAATCCCTTTAAATGCTTTTGTATCCTTCTGTCATCCTGACTAAAAGCTCCGTTCCAAATCATGTGATGCCAGTTCTTTAGGATATATAGCTAATAACCCTGTAAAAGTGACCTGGAGCATCTCCATGAGTATTTTATACAACTTAATCTATTAAGTGCTGCATATGAGAACTAAATTTGCAATTGGTTTGGATACTCAAGACAAAAGTGATTTAAGTATTTAGTCCTAAGGTCGAGAGTATTGAAAAAGAAAAGTCTCTGGATCCTTGAGAACAGAAGAGTTCGGTTACTAATTTTCCCTTGCATCACTAATACAGTCTTCTTTCCCACATTTTAGTGTGAGAATGTGATGATATGGCTGCTATTAAAAAAACAAATTAATTATACTACTTCTGGGAGCATTCCAAGGTTAGAAGTACATTTCACATTTAGCATCTTTAAATTATCTTTCCCTTTCCAATACAAGTTCACAATCATTTAAAACCCCACAAATTTTGGCATACCTTTAAACAGGTTTGTTTAAATGACAGTGGTTCCCACTCTAATGGAAATATAATCTGATGAAGCCTTCTTGATATTCCACTCTTCCACAGCAATGGTTTTGAACTTGCTGATTTTTAGAACTCTCTTATTTTGTTTTCACCCCTCCAAGGGAAACACACAGCAATTTAAATCTTATGACATTAAGCTTGTTTTTCTTGGTTACATTTCACAAATATCTTGAAAGTAGTCCATGGACCAAGAGGGTCTGCTAATCACAGGCTGTCAAAAAATTGTTACATTATGAAGAAAAAAAAGAAAAATATTTCACTAACAACATCTCAGAAGCTAATAAATAAAAACAAACAAGTTCCTAAGAAAATGTCTTTAATTATCCTTTTATGGAAATACATATTTTGTTTTTATTTCCATGATACAAAAAGTTAAATATCAAACATTTTCTGAAATCTACCAATGCAGGTCCTTTTTTAAACAAATAAAGGGCTGGTGTAATTAGCAGGTTTATCACAGGTACCAAAAACCATTTTTACAAAAGCCCCACAAGCTGGGGAAGAAGGAAAGAGGGAAGAAACAAATCAGGATTTAAAGGTGAAAACAGCAACAGATGTGAAAACAAAGAAAAATTACCTCCCACCAGGAAATTAATGTTTGAGAAACTTTTAAGTTACAGATTTTTGAAAGGGTAAGGTATGTGTAAAGCTGGTATTTAGATGAATACCAGCTGCACAGGGGGTGGGGATAGAGAACAGAAATTCAAAAGGTATTTCCAGATAAAGGAGCTGGTAGAAAGCAATATGTGAAACTGCAGTTCTACCTGTTTCCAGAATGCTGACAGCAAAGTGATACTGGCTGAGAAAACAGGTAAATGTTAGGAGATTTGTGGTAACTCCCCTCAAGCACAGGAAACAGGCTAGCACGAAATCACAGAGTGCCAGTTGGTTTGCACAGTTCACAGCCAGCATGCCAAAGGAGGTGACCAAAATACGTTTAGTCTTGCTTCTTAAATCTAACATCAGTTACGACAGCAAGGGTTTCACATGATCAACAACGAACCATAGACTAGTTAATATACACACAAGTCAAACTGACAGTGATTGTTCAATAAACAGTTTAAAATAATTAAACTGATTTTCAGGACACAGACTGCTTTGTTAACACCACTTTATTTAAATAAAGTATGGCTTCCAAGAGGTGTATTCTCTCAACTGCTTTCAAACAATTCCACTTGTTAAGGCTGTTGTTTCCTACCATGTTTCAGGGACTTCAAAAATTCCAGTGGAACCAGTGGTGAGGTTTCCTAAAAGACAGAGTCACGGAACAAAAATTAAATTAAAAATCTTTTATGTTCTTTCAGAGCACATTAAGATGCATTTTTTTCCACAGAGCAAGGTTCTAGATACATTACTGGTCAATACTTACAACGAGAAACCAAGAGAATGTTTATGAATAGGCACTTAAAAAATAAAGGATGGAGGGAATAAAGGTTAATACCAGGCTTCTTATCCAAACGATAAACACTGCATTTTCAACCCAAGTAATTAAGTAATTTTGGGTTTGCAATCACTGGGATGATAAAGTTGAATAATGCTATTTTCCTAAGCGCACTTGTAGTTATTTTTGTTTAAGGCAGTTAAGACAGTAAAGAATATTTCCAGCCCAAATGAACTGGAGAATAAAGATGAATCACACCAGCACCGATAATGCATATTTCCATACTGCCAAATACAGAGCCTGGATTTTGTACTTGGAATTACACTAGACACTCTTGTCACTTTGCATATGCTTACATGGCCCAACTGCCCTACTAAATTACAAGAGGAAAGCAATTTCCAAGCACAGCTTTTGAATCAGTAAGAAAGATTTTACACTGCCAAATCAGGAAAAAGGATGCTTGGTATACAATACCACTTTCTGGACAAAATTTGCTAGTGCAGATATTGAAACCAAGTTTTAACTATGAATATTTGAGTATATTTCACTACAGAGAGTGCTCCAGATGACTAATACATTAAATAACCTTAACCAGAAAGTCACATTGAAAAAAATACTAAGAATAGCTAAAAATATATTCAGAGAGCTTTATTTTAAGAAAGAAAGTAAGCAAGTAATAAATCAGCTACATTCTGCTTCATTTGGCTGGTTTCAGGTGGGGGTTTGGTTGTTGGTGGGTTCTTTGGTTTTGGGTGGTTTTTTACTTTTGTTTTTGTTTTGTTGGTTTTTTTACAATTTTTGTGTGATGCAAACTTCGTAGCTTTCAAGAACTTTGAATGTAACAGAGTAACTCACTGCTATAAGCACAGACATTCACAAAAACAGCCTCAATTCTGCCCAGGCCTAGGGCAGTTCCAAACAGAACAGAAAGCCTCGTGCACCAATATTGCACTTACCTGCTGAAACTTGCTCTGCCTTCATCTTTTTCATTTTTTTGGCTCTCTTCTTACCATCTGGAAGGGACTCTGCACAGGAGTCTGTCTGATCATATTCTGCACCTTGGCCTTCTCCCTCCTCCATATCATCAGAACCGGTTTCTTCCTCAATAGGACTCATGCTTCTCTTTCCCACTGTACTGGCACCTGTAAAGCTGGAACACAGAAGAAAGAGGATTATGAAAAACTCAAAGATTACCATTACAGAGACACTAGTTGTACATCTATTAAATGCTTATAAAGGTAGTGGAATAAACTGTAGTAAGTGGTGTACTATGAAATTACATTATCTGGAAGATCTAATTTAACTATAAAATTCCATAAATTGGCTATCTAATCCAATCTTATGTAAATCAAGGTATTCATTCTCTGTACTATAGATGTCTAACTCTATAGAGTTGCTATTTTGATGAGATCACTCAACTGAAATGCAATTAAAGCTGTTCTCTATCCCTGCTTAGTTTTAATTTTATTCTCCCAGTTATGCAAGCTTTTGTAAGGCACTGTCAGCAGACACCAAGTCACAACTGAAGCCTCAAACACACATCTCCATATTGAAGGATCCCACATGTTAACTTCATCCTCTCTCCTGGAACTACAGACAGTTATAAAAGCATTTCTGTTCTATAAAGGCAGAGAAAACCATCAAGCTCTACATAATAAACTTTAAATCTGACTTTAAAGTGTAGAGTCCTGCTATCCATGGGGCTGAAAAAAGAGAAAGCACAAAAAATTGCACACTCTGAAATTTCATTAGTAGTATCCAAACAAAGCCTGACTAACAGGGAACAAAGATGAACTTAGAGCTCCACTTCATTAAGCATACACTGAAATAACACTGCGTAGGCTTTTGTTCCACTGGAACGCTACTGTTAAGTTGCCTTCAAACACAAATGACAATATCAAAATCAAATTAGCATGAGTATAAGAAAGAATGCAGCAGCAATGGGGCTAATTAAAAAAACTGTTCCCATTACAAACTTCTAGATATGCGAATACCAGCTACTTAAATGTCTAATTAACACTTTTAGAACTACCAATTAAAAAAAAGGTAGTTTTAGACTTATGAGCCTTTAGTTTTTGATTAACTACACAACATGACTCTAGGCATCTAAGCCATGTTCTGTTCTGTGATTTAAATACTAACACTGAGTTATAAACCAAAGCTTTACATGGTATTTTTTTCTTTTTAATCAATAGCAGGGAATTATGGTGTTTCAATAAGGTTTCAGCTAAAGGAAGGACTGTTAAATTTGGCAGTACAGTTTTGGCTTTGAAATGGAATTTTTTCAGATGAACATTTTGCAATTTAAAACAGACTCTTTCTGGGATGTCCAAAGGCAATAAACAAACATGAAACATATGATTACATCTCATGCTCTTACTTCCACTTTAGGAGCACAAACACCGTTTACTTTGATGAATAGTTGGCTTTTCCTCCAAACATTCACACACAGAAGGCCTTCTTGCATGATTTCTTACAAATCATCATTTCGAGTCACACCACAACTACCATCAATAAAAAGATGGAAGCCAAAAAGCTGGATAGAACTGTTTATCCTACATGCACACTTCAATACTGCAAACCAGGCAAAGACTAGGGTTGGAAAGAAAAAAAAACCTAGTGAAAAAAGAGCATTTAGGAAATTAAAAACTACCCTATTTTTTAAAATACTGTTTAGAAAAGCTTGTAAGAATTCTACTTTTGGGAAAGACATTCCGAAAAATTCCTAAGGAAAAAACCCTCAGGAGCCATAAATTATGATCCCAGGATTTCTTAAGACATATTATGAGCATGGCTTTCAGAAGGGAACTGGCACTCACTGCAGAAAGAAGGTCCCTTTTTGAATGGTTTTATTTTCTCCCAAAACACTAATTTTATTTTACATTTATTCATTGATTATATGGCTTCTAGGTGGCTGTGGGTTGATTTTTCTTTTGATTTTTCATTAACCTAAAGTAAGATTCCAGATTACAGTAAGATTACTTATTCACTTGGTAGCACATTAGTTTGGCTACACAGACGAGTTCAAGCACTACTCAAAGTTCAGTTTTCTAATTACACCAGTTGTTTTGGATGTGTCCACATGTCTGTCTAAATTTCCCTACTCTGTTGAGAAACAACTCAACAAAGTTAAGGATTCAAACACACTAATAGCTGTCAGGACTTGTCCAATTCAGATTGACTTTTATGTTCCTCTGTTTGGATACCCAAACCATTTAGAGACAGAGATTTACACCAGCCATTAACTACACAACACTTGGGTTTCAAAACACACGCGTACAACAGCTATCCAGGCAATAATTCTATTTTTTTTAAAGAATTGCAGCAGTGTGGGAGAAACACAAAACTTACATTTTATTCCTGATTTCTATTCATATTAAGTACAATCCTAATCAACCAAGAATTTGTTAAATTCCAGCAGTATGAGTAGCACCAGGAGCACTGAACACAAGGTGATGAATCAACAGGATGTGGAGGGCTTGCAGATCCCTGCACTGCCAGAACTCCACCTGATTAAACTGTCCATGGACTTTGTACAGGCATTTCAAATCCTAAACAGCACCAACCCAAACAGTGCTATGGCAATTAATTTGAAAGAATCAGCAAGTGAGGGGGGAGAAGAGGTGGGAAAGCAATTGTGATGATGCAGCATTTAACGCTTTCTGTTTTGGAAAAGTGTGTCCAACTTGTAAAAGAAACACTTCACCACAACAGAAGATTTTGAATTATATGGATATATGCAGACCAACTGCAAATCAGTTTCATTTAAACAAAAACATAAACCTTGTGTTCTCCTGACGCTGAATAAAATTGCAGGGTGGGAGTAGATACTGATCCATCATTAAAATCAGTCATTTCAGCTTATGAGCAGGTGAAATCACCTGAAATAACACTACAATACTGGCCTACTATAATAATTTGCTTGTGATATTTGTTATCCATATATTTAATGACTTAGCTTTTCCCAATTCTTATCCTTTGTTTGGTAATAAACCTCTATAAACAACCCTTTCTGTAAAAACCCAAAAGAATCATCAGTCAAAATACTTGAACATTTCAAAAAATAGATAATCTTCATCAAAGTTAAGACATTCAAGGAAGTGGTGCTACACACAGCACCTCAGTTTTAACTAGAAAATTCATAGGGCAAAATGACATATCACCTTCCTGAACTCCAGACTGGTCCTTGCCATTGGCCTTACTTGATTTTACTATTCCCAGATGATGACCAGGGCAATTAAAGCAAGTACAAGTAGAGCAGGATACTCAGTTTTACACAGAACATATCCTCTTTGACTTTCCTATGGCTTAACACTGTTTTGCCATGGGAAAGTTCTTAAATGCAAACATTTCACAGTCCTGGCACAGCTACTGCAGTTGTGTGCTATGCACCAGTTTTTCCTCTACTCTTTCATCTTACATTAATCATCAGGCATATTTCCACTGAAATAACTGTTGATATTTAACAGCAGTAGTAACTTATAATCATGGAATACATATTAATTATAAGTGATTTTACTTTGTGACAGATACCAATACTATTATACTGTATTTTCTGAAGAGTAGTTCCTGTACAATATGGGACTACGATTTTTTCAGCAAGACAAGGGATTAAAGAACCTTTGTTACACACTTACCAACCTGTCAACTTAAGACAAAAGTCTTTCATTAGACTTTTGCAACAACTTCATTACTGAATGAAAAAGCAGCCAGGACACATTGTCATCATGCAGAGGAACAGCTATTCTGCAGCTGTGCTCCTTGGCAGAAACTGATTCAGCAAGCTTATTAAATAATAAATAAATAAAAGATGCAGTAACACGAAGCTATTATAAGAGATCAGCTGCTAGAGACATCACAGTACTGAGGGCTCAACGAGATAGGACTTAAATGAATGTCGACAGATACACACACATATATACAAGCACACACAGATACTTGTTCTGACTGTTTACATACATCTGACGTTATATTTATTACATTTTATGGTTTATATAATACAGAAAAATACAAATCTTTATATATCTTTGTCTGGAAACAAAATGTTCATCTTGAGTGAAATGAAAGTGGTTTGCACTTCCGTGTTGTATCTAACTATATTACACTTCAGAGAAAGCATTTACAAAAGATTAGTGGGCAAAAGAATACAATCTAAGTAGTAGTAGCAAATAAAAGTAAAATTAAGAAAAACATGTCAAGAGACCTGCATGAAAGGGAATTTGGAACAAAACAAAATGGCTTTTATTAATGGAGTAACAAGAGAACAGAAATTCATGTAGCATCAACAACAAAAGAAGGTCTATAAGCAAAACAAAGGCTGCCATCCAAGGCTATCAAAGTGTCGATCACCTAAAACCAAAAAGCTGCTTCTTGAGGAATTTTACAACACTACATAGAAAAAATTATTAAAACTTGTCAAGATTGAGTACTTAGCAAACAACTCACTGGGGTATGTTAAACTTCTAAGGCAAGAATTCACTGAAAACGTTACTCAGCCATTTTCCAAATTACACATTTGTGGCAATCCTCACTTAGTTACACGAGCACAGTAAATCAGCCTGCTGCATTCCCTGTTTTCCATAAGCTGCCACTCATACCCTCTCTCCAGAGCCTGTGAGGTACCAAACCTCAATGTTCACCGAGAAGAGGGACCTCCTCTACCAGGAACAAAACTAGGATTTAGTGGTTTTTTGCGGCAGACTCAAGGTACGGTATTTTCAGACTATTTAATACCAACTTAATTATAGAGCTAAACCTTAGCCACATGCAAGCTGGTGCCAGGACAATCTCTAGAGCTCCCCATCTCCCCACAGCATGCGCTCCCAAGCTTTCCTAAGTGCGACAGTTCAATTAAACTAACTTCATTTGATACGGATTTTATCACCGGGTTCCTCCATATGGTTTTTTGAATCAAACATGTCTCAAACACATTTAGAATTCCCACCATGACAAAAGCCATGAACATCTGACAGCTGGCCAAAATACACACCTGCAAAATCACAAGGTTATGTAAGTGACAAGAACAGAACAAGTCCAGCATATTTGCTACATGACAGATAACATTTACAGGAAGGCATAATGAGAGCACTTGTCATAGCATTCCCAAGAAAGATAAAGCAAAAGGACAGCACTAGTTTTATGACCAATATATTTGGTCTGTTTAACCACAGTGTGGGGGAGGAGAGAGAAACCCCCCAAAAACCAAACCAAAACACCACTGTAGAGAAATGCAGCTTGTACATTCCACTCAAACTTATTTTCATACAGAACTGATAGAACTAAGGGGCAGTGGAGGAGAAGGGAGGGGGAAGAATGACAATAACCTGATAGGTTAATTACACCATTACATTAACACTTAGAGACCCTCCTCACACACAGCTATGCAGATGACTGAGAAAGAAGCCGCCTGTTACTCTCATATCCAAAACCTGTCTTTAGTATGAGAAGGTCAAAATGGAACAAGAAATACACACAGCAACAGACTGTACAAGAATCAAAAGCAGCATGTCCTGACTTGATTCTGTTCTTACATAATAAACTAAAACCCTTTTCAAGTTTTATACCAAAAGGCAAGTATTATCATTTGCCACCCTGTTTCTGAAGCATAAGGATGACTTCATCAGGACTGCTCAAGAAGGTAATTTATGCCTTTCTCTGTGGCACTATTATCACCATGGAAAGTCCTCCAAAAACCAACACTGCCTTTAAACGGTTATAAGATGACAGCCAAGTATCAGATGACACAAGCCATTCAAAAGTGTCAAATAAATGAAGAAAGTATTTATTTTGGTTATAAGAAATGATGCTGCTACATGAAGCTCAGAAGCTGTGATTTGACCTACCCTCAAAAACCCAGAATTTAAAAATCTGTCTAATCACATTCGTGATGAAATTCCCTCTGTTCTTTTACTTACCTTGCGACAGCTGATGTACCACTACTGATTTATATGCAAAGAAATGCATACAGGAGAAGAAAAGTCATTTATTAGTTAAGACCTACCTGAAAATTGCTAGACTTCTAACAAAGATGCAATAAAAAAGCTGGAGCTGGCAGAAGTCATCTCACCTGTTAACACAGTAGTACCGACTCTGGGACAGGTAAGGTGTGCACTGAGTTTTTAACCGCTTCCTCTCCATCTCCCTCCAACTATCTTCTGTACATTTTCTCTTGGTCTGTTTCTCTTCATGTTTGTTCTCAACATATTCTGCGTATGTCTGGATCCTGTAACTCTCAGCATACCTGCTGGTGTTTACAGCTATGGAGAAGAGAAGAGATGTTATACACAAAACACTTAAATGACAGCACGTCCTCTCCTGAAATAACTTATTTTGAAAAGCAGAAGGCAGCGAGTTATTTGTTCTGTTCACATCAATGATGTCTAGTTCCATTCTTAGCAATTAAAACAAAAAAAAACCCAACTCCATACTTTCCAAAAGTCACACTGTCTGAATTAGATACTCAAAACTCTCCTCGGGGTCAGACTTGACGCAAAAAGAGTTAAATCTACTTATGCCGTTTCTTTTAAATTAGAAACGATCAATTCCTCAGTCATAACCCTCTTCCAGATTGCTTGTTGGCAAGAAAAGATTTCCTGGATTTTTTCCCTTTTAGTCTCATTACTTAACCCAGCAGGTTTATTTTGCAAGTCTGCCAGGAAAAGACGACATTTGCAAAGCCTTTGCCAGAACTCCGTTTGATTGCTGTGAAACATAAGCTTATTTGAGCTGCATTTTTGGTTGCACAAGATATCCATGGAAGAAGCACTTAACTAATATCCAGCTGCTCCAAACGCGTGTCTTTCTAGTGTTTAGTCTCAATTTCACTAAAAAAGACTGCGAGTTCAAGGTAGAAAGACTTCTGTCAATGCAAAATTAGAAGCACTTTAAAAATAAAGGAAAAACTTTCACTGTCTCCACTCAGCAACAATTTAACAACATTCCTTCAAGTCCCAGCATCTTCACAGCTCTCAGCCTCTAGTGAGCGAGCCAAGCTCTGGCCTGATGCCATCACTGTAACAGATGAATCAGCAAATTAAACTGACTGTCAACTGGTGTCTTCTGCTGTTTCTAGCCTCACCCTCTGAAAGAAAGTACTGTAAACCAACCAGGAAACCAGTTTAAATATAAAACAAAACAAAACCAACAAACCCCAGATTGCTTCTTTATATAATCAGGCTGCACATTTTAAAATACCACAACTGTAGCGGAGACAAAATCCTGATTTTATTATGCATTTCCAATTATTTTTGCAGGAATTTCAGATGAATATCCAACTTGCTTTTCTAGCTGAGATGTTATCTTCAATACAGGTATTCTCTGCTACCTCTGGTCCAAGCACTAGGAATGGCAAGCCACATCAAATTTCAGAAAAGATGAGAAAGATGGGCGGTTGGGGGGATTTGTTTTCCCTTTCAGGACAGATCATCTATTCTGCATATTTGCTACACTACAGTGAAATCAATTACCTATAATATGTGCCACACCATACAGATGCTGATGCTGTAATGTACATAACATTGGGCAAGAGCACTGTATGTTTAATTTTGATCCCAAATATAACGAGCAGCAGTTCTGAGTACCAGCTCATGAGACTGGTGTCCTAACCAAGAGGTGTCAGGCAAACCTCCCTCCCTCCACTCTTGCTTTGAACTGTGAAGTCCCAGGCTGTGTTCGCAGGAAAGAGGAGTGTGTTTGTTGCCCACGGAGTTGTGGTGCAGGCATCATGAATGAATTAATGAGGAGCTTCCTGCACGCCAGCCCACATTCCTCAGGGTAACGTTTGTTTAGTTAAACTCAAGTATGTTTTCACTTGCTAAAATCGAGCACAAAGTTACCATGGATCATCTGATACAGAGTCATTTGTTAAAACACAATCACCAGGCCACATTATTTGTTTTGCTACAAAATATGTACCAAAGTTATGGATCTGCCATTTAATTCCTTGATAAACTCAGCCCTTTTTAAGGAGGAAAAAAAAATTCATATGTAGGCTAAAGATAATTTTAAAATAAATTTGTGTAAGAGTCTGTTTTTGAACCAAGACGATCCTGCTTTCTTAAAGGCATGTATTTTACAGCAACCCATTCATCTGACACACACACACACAAATCTATACATATACAGCATATATATTAAAAATAAAATGTTACATGCTGAATATATTGCTTAATCATTGAACAACTGAAACGAAGGCATATGGAGAAGTTGAAGGAGCCACAAACATAAATCAATCTTGCAATCTTGAACTGAAGAGCAGCTCCCTCTAAGAGTTTACAATACATTTTCTCTGCTGCTTTTTTGAAGAATGCTGTCCCTATCACCAAAAAAAGCCTATACAGTTACATCATTCTGCACTGCCAGCAGAAGAAATGCATTGCTAGAATGCTCTGTGAATTCTAACAAATTGAACTTAGGGAGGTTATTTACTTATTTATTTACACTGTAAGAGAGAAAACAAATCTTTCTGTGAGAAACCTGAGTGAGTAACCAACTCTACGTGGCTGCATTTCATCACACATTAATTGCAGCCCTAAGGTTCTTGCCTCATAGTAGAATAACAGTAACTGCAAATTATTTTAGGAAAAGCATTTCTGGAGGGCACATATCCTCCAGTTATTAGGCAAGATATTGAACAGGCTGACTGTCATTGAGTGATCCAAGAGAAGTGTGTACAAAGAGCCTCTTTTGCCAAGTCCTTGCTTTTTTGCAGAGCAGAATCCTGACAGATGGCCACTGACAATATTAAGCCTCTTAATAAATAGACAAATATGTTAGTGAAGAGTGTAGGTAAAAGAAAAACCACAATACACAAATAAAATAAACACACAGAGCTATACAGATTAAGGCTGCAGTACTGAACACTTAAGCATATGAAATCCTGAAGTCAAACTCCACCTGTGAAGCTTTACAGTGACCTCTGTACGGATGCTGCCTTAATTCTACCTGATCATGTTCTCCTTAAAACACGGGGCCGCTGCCTCAGCCAGGTGACTGTTCAGTTAGTGAGCAGCCAGGCAGTGTTTTCTTTTACTCTCATTACTCACTGTATGGTTCCACAGCCTTATTTATTGACTGCTAGGGCTACTCATGCTGCACACAAACAACTGTGTTGCTTTAGCAGGAAAGAAGCAATCCTGGAAATAACTATGGAGTAGTTACTGCCCTATAGAGCATGTTACTCTTAGTCCTGACAAAAGGATAAATCCAAAAAACAACAAAGTGTGGTGGAGTAGACCATTTTCTCAAGTCTGGTTACAAAAATTAAAAAAAAAAAGAAATGCATTTAGGAAAAAGAACCAACACCCAACCCACAAGTCAAGGGACATAAAATACTACATTAACCTTCAGCATCCATGAAAAAAATCAGCTTTGTAAAAACCACTGACTGCAGAACAACAGAAATTAAGGTTGGCAAAGACATTTTTTTGCTCTGAGGAATCTGTGCATTAGAGACTGATGGAGAAAAGTAAGTCAACAATTTGAAGGATCCATAGTCTCCGAGTTTTGTTTGACAATAGCAACTCTCTGCAGGCTACATCAAAACTGAAAACACCAATTTGTACACGGTGCTGCCCAACCCTTTGTTTCCTCTCCTGTATTAGCTTAAGATAGAATCTGTACAGGCACGTTCTGGTAGAAGAGACTTAAAATAAGAGTGTTTCACAAAGGTTGTCATCACTCTTGGTATCTGAATCCAGAGCAGGGGGTATGAATGTGGTGACAAAGCAGCTGTTCACTTTACAGAGAGGATGGCAAGTTACAGAGCAAACCAAAATAACCCTTTGAATCTCCATGTTGAAGAACATGGAAAAATTAATAGGTGATCTGAAGGAAAACAGCTTTACAGAAGAAAGAAAAAATGCCAAGTACAAAACATGGCAAAGAAAGGGAAGGATCCTTTAGCAATGTTTAAACTTAAAATATTTCTCTCACCAAAGAACACGGATGATAGTACAGTCCACTGAGACACTTCATGCTATGCACATGTATGTAGATTGTTATAAAGGATTTTAACTCCCTTAAACACGAAGTTACTTCAATACTGAACACCCTGTTTAAATACATCAGTAACACATTTTGAAGCTTTTGTTTCAACTCATTTCAAAAAATGCAAATCAAATGAAAAGGTAGTCACAAGACTTCCAACATTACATTAAGAAAAAACCCTAATATAGTCAAACTTATAGGGTACAAAGGGCATTTTGGGTTTGGGCTTTTTTTTGTTTATTTCTTAATTGATGAGAAAAAAGTATGGCTGCAGGTGCCTTGAAGGCAGGTCTATAATCTGTCTTCTTAATTCCACATCAGTAATGCTGGAAGTTGTACAACAGCTACCTCTATTATGATTTATACCACTGGTTCCACTGTAAAACCAGCAATCCATTTTCCTGTTGCAGTCAAGATTCCTGAACACAAGCAGAACTTCACCACATCTCAATCACTGCATTTACTAGTACAGGAATGGTTTTAAATAAACACTGGAGAATTTTAATGTTCAGGATTACTAGTAAAGTGTTCAGACCCGTGAATGTACAAATTAAAAGCGTAAGGTGTTCAGAACATTTCTGTTCTAGTCAGAAAGTCTCAGTGTCTGTTATGACACAAGGAGCAGAGAGCTCAGACCTGCAGGACTCTTCAGACAGAAATGGAACACAGTCTGATTTCAGCTCATTCCATCTTGTTACTGAACAGGAGAACCCACGCCTTGCTCCTTGGCCCCTGCTCCAAACCACCTGGTCTCATGTCTTTTAAAAGCCTCCAGGGATGGTGACTCCACTGCTTCCCTGGGCAGCCTGTTCCAGTGCTTGACAACCATTTCAGTGGAGGAATTTCCCTCAACACCCAACCTGAGCCTCCTCTAGTGCAACTGGACGCCTTTTCTTCTTGTCCTATTGTTTTGTTACCTGGGAGGAGACCCAGCCCCACCTTGCTCCAACCTCCTTCTAGAATGTATCTGGCATAATTTCACATTAACTTATTGGTGAGAACAGAGTCATGTGAAATGTCATTTTCAAAGACTCTGGGTGATACAGCACATAGTACCTGTCCTTTCCCCAGATTCAGTGAGAGGAGACTGATACACACACAAGCTGAAAATACTTTTTTTGTTTTTAAATTGTGTAGTAAGCACTCATGCTAAGTAGAGGGTTCTATATTAAACCTTATAAAACACTAATAAGCCATAAAGTCCAGCCCTGCCTGAGAAACTCACAAGTTCAGAAAGATTAATGATTTAAACACAAATCACTGGAAGGCCGTCACAATTTCAGCTGCTGCACCTGCTTTAGTCCATTGCTCCCCTGCTGTCTAAATACATTGGTCTCCTCAATGCCTAGAGGAAGAAGATATCTTGCACACACTAAATTCTGTATGAGCTCATGTATCAGGGCACCAACACATGGAATAACTTAACATTATTTCAATGCTTGCCATTTATGGCAAGCAGTTGCTTTTCACATATATTTAAAATTTCAGGTTAAGTGTGTTTATTGCATTTTAAAACAGCAAGAAAAACATTCCCGGGAAGATTCTCAAGTTAAATTACTCTAAAATAGAACCAGTGGTCTTAAAATATTGCAGAAGTTATTAATAATCAGAACATAGATGTTATTAAACTGCACCTAAGCCTTAGGCAAAAAGAATTAAGTTCAAGTGTTGGCTGCTAAGGGAAAATAAATCATGTATATTTTTGAGGTACCACTGATAAACTCGTCCATTATTTTCATTAATATATAACCATGTCGAATGCCTCAGAACAGAAACCTAATTTTACTTGCAAAGCACTGAAAAACTTTAAACATATTTAGAGGACTTTTCCCATGTTTTAGAAATCAACTCCTTCTCAAGGAACTGCAGTTTTTAAGAGCACATCTTAGATGGCCTATAAAGACCTCCCAAGTACAAAGACATCTACAGGAACCTCCCTTTGAGAGAGCATCTGGGTTCTTTTTACACCAGCGACCTGGACACGCTGCTTTGTCTTGTGCCACACATGTGCTTCATGCTTGACAGAAATGCTGAGGCCACACGAAGTACAACTTGGCAACACAAAGTTCTGTCTCTGAGAGGTCCAACTGAAGAAGCATCAGCTATTTAACAAGTTCTTATTAATGACCTACTTTGAACAGCAAATTCCAACAGAAAATAGATTCTGCTTCTTGCCCATTATTGTTTCCAGGTGCTTCCATTTCAAGCTGAAGTTTATGTTCTAACTGTAAAGAGTAATACGATTTTACATAGGAACAAACCTTTTCTACTCATAATAAATTAGAGAGGCTGCCAATATGCGAGTCACATGAATAACCAAATGAAAATTCTTGGACATTATTATAGGCAGCAAATGAGAAGTTTAAGGCCTTTGACTCTTGTTTTCCAAGATTTCTGGTTTGTGTGTTTTAAGAATGCCATATTCAGTTTGAAAGTTGGGAGCAGCTCCAAAATTGCCTATAAAAATACTGCCCTTTCCCCTACTTATTTTTTTCAGAGGGAAATAAGTAACAAGGAAATAAGTCTTTTTAGGCTATACAAAGATTCATAGCTCCTTCAGGGTAACACTTTAACAATCAGAAAACTGGGATGTGCATTCTCCCTGGCAACATACACACTACTGATTACCATGTGAAATTTGAAGAGCTGCTCATTAGTTTAGTTTGACTAATGAAATGTATTCTTTTCAAACAGAAAAGCATATGGACTACTGTTTTATCAATCAGTTTAGGACCAGGTCTTAATGGTTACCATCCATGATATTTCCTAACTGAGGAACATTGTTTTAGAGAGCACTGGAGGATGAACACATACATGTCATTACCTACATATTCAAAATGGATTTCTATGTGTATTGCCACAAGAAATCCAACATATTTCCAGGGTGCTGATGAAGAAGCTTTTAGTCCATGTAAAATACCTGAAGCCAGGAGAGTGAGAAGCAATAGGAATGGCATAGCTCAGCAGAGCACGGCAGAAACAGCTTACACAAAGTGTCACATTCTAAGAGGTCTGTCATTGTAAAGGTTAAGAGTGATAATTATTTCAAATGTGAAAGACAACTATCACAATTTCAATACAACCCTTAGTTTCAGTTACACACAACTAGTAATACAGACGAATCGTATTTCAAATTGTCTTGTAACACCTACAAAGCTGAACAAAAGTGAAAGGCATTAGAGAGAGGTTTTTAAGAAACCAGGTAGATTCATCACCTGGTTACCCTGAGGATGTACATCAAGGCAGGATGGCAGAACAGTCTTTCCATGACCTGCTGTTCATTTCTGCAACTTTACATTAGTTCAGCCAAATATTCAGTATTTGAAGCACTGCTGGAACTGAAAAATAAAGACACCTCCCAGATACAAACAGAGTTTAAAAAAATCTGGTAGACATAGAATCAGTTAACACTCCATGCAGATTGTTACAAAACTGATCCCATTTTCATAGCTTTTTCACACACAATTTTCTTATTAAAAGGATGCAAAATACATCTGGATGTTTTTACAGTGCTTAGACTTAGACTCAACTGCAATGCAAATCTGAATACTTCATCAAAATTTCCATACACCTTTCATGTTCTCAATCCATTTATATTCCACAAATGGTTTTGTTGCACAAGTTCTTTCTTAACTATACGTATTAATACCAGCTCAAAGTCAGAAACATCTTTAAGAGGTAATCATAGAAGTAGGTCTGCAACATACTGCACTGCATCACATTGTCTGGCAGCTGTCAAAGGCTTTTTATACAGCCCAGAAGATGCAAACATTGAAAAAAACAGGTTAAAAACCAGCCACATTATTAGTTCTTTCTAGGTTCTTCACATAAGCACAGCTCACTAAATCTCAAGTACAAACAGTGACTTTTATTGCCAAAGCAGTTCATTAAAGAATTTAAGACCAGGAAATAGAATAACAGAATTGATTTTTATGATGTGTTTATTACAGAGGAAAAAACCCAAAACAACAAGAAAACAACAACCAACCAAAACCCACCACGAGTTTAGAAATTTTACAGTAAAAATCACAGAGACTTTTGGTAACTGAGGTTGCTGTAAGTTTATCAGCTTGGTTGGCTCACTGCTTTCAGTATATGAGATTTTACTAACCTGATTTCATAAAAATCTATGAAGGACTATAATCACCTGAGCTTTCAAACAAATAACATGTATTCTAGCACGTAGGCCACCGAACAAGCCTCCCACTTTGTCAGAGCACAAAAAAAGACACACACACAAACAGAACAGTGCTATAAAGACTCAGTTTAAATATTCAGTTCTTCCCAGAATATGCAGCCGCTATAACAAAAACAAAACAATAAAAAAACCCCAACAAAACCAAAGAAGTGGTGGTAACGTATATACCAAGCTTTTTGACAATGAGTGAGCGACTGAGGTGATGGTGGTGGGGAATTTACTGCAGCAGCATCTAGGAAGGCTTTATTTGACAGGATTCTTTATCTGGCACTTCTCACTACAAGTTATATCACCCTCATATCTATATATAAATGAAGAAACAATAGCTTTTGCTGCTGTGGAGCACTCAAAGTGCTCTGCAGAGCTATGGAAGGATGAGGAAATATGATAAACACCCACAGGGTGTTAATAGGGAGCTGCAGAGACGCACTGACTGTGCATCCACCACCTGAAAGCTTCCTTATTGGAGCTTAGTAAGATGGGTGATGGTGAACTCGGGGGGGGGGTTCTGAACTGCTTTTTTTCTTTTTAGAGCTTAGTCCTGGGAATTCTGGCAGGATACCTCTTCAGTGCAACAAAACTTGAGCCACTTAATCAGAAGTGCTGCATATACTGCTGTTCTTACTGGCACCACGTTTGATGCAAGCATTTCAGTAAAGAGGGCTGACCCTCCCATAACATACCCCAAATGATCGTGTGTAATGGCCCACTTCCAGTCACTGTCCCCAAAAGTAGGTTTATGGGTTAGTCCTCAAATACACATCCAAAGGAACTACAGAAACCACTAACAGCTTGTGGTTCCAACTCCAGTCACACAAAAGTCTTCAAAAAACCCTACTCAAATACACAAATAAGAACACCCCTGAAACCAAACAAAAACAACCTAAAAACTCCCCACATCAAGGACACTTTTTTCCTCATAACTGGAAGCAATATTTTCAGTAAATCCAGAGATGTTGGACTCTTCCTTTGTGTTTTACATAGTTCTTGATGATTTCTCATGCTACTTATTCCATACTTCAATATGATATCTAGACAACGTTTTGCTCCATGCTTCTGATACTGAAAATGGCTCTTTCTGGACAGCCTTGCACTTGCAAATAGTAAAACATAGCTATCTGTCCTAATTATGCGAATTAGAAATGTGGGTTTATTGAGTGTATTTATGCAGAACTTTTTTGCTTTAAACTAACCCCTCTTCTAAAATCTAAATCAAGGAGCAATATATAAAAAATTCAAGTGCAATGAACTTTCAAGGAAAAAGGTTATAAATGTATAATTCCTGTAGAACTTATGCCCATCAACTTTTTTCAAAGCTAAGCTCAGAAGTTCAAATAAAAATTAAAAAACTATGGTCTGGAAAGATTGCACACTGTAAATACACGAAGTGCAGACACATTAGCAGTCCAGACTGTTCAGAGATTGTTACTTTGCATGTGTTCTCCAATACACCAAAAGGCTTCTCACTGCATTTCTCCCTTGCCCAGGGCATTTTGCAGGAGCCAGTTAAAATGTTAATGCTGAGGTAAATTCAGCAACTTACCTATTTGTACTTGCTCTGGCTGGCTCAGTGATACAAATGCCGATGTGTCATCAATCCACGACACCTGAATGTTACCTAGAAAAGGCAAAAGAAATGATGACTATTTTCATCTTAGGCTCAGTCACAGATTTTACCTGAGGGGAGATGACATAAAGAAGAGAGTCAATTAAGAGTAACTGCACCTGACAAGGCTTTTACCCACTGTAAATGTGTGCAGTGCATACACATGGGCCTGGAACTGTGCAGAAATTTCGGGCTGCATGTGCATCCTGTACACCCTCAGACCCTCATGTCCTCCCTTCCTGGGTTCTATATAATTCTACTAAATAAATTGAAGCAATTTTCTGGGAATTTCAGCCCTTGACTCAGATAAAGAACAGCTCTTTGGGTGATGATAAATTCCAGTAGAGCAGGGCAGGCAGAAGATTGATGACACGAATGGAGGACTCCAGTTATTGTGACAGTAAATCTTCAAACTCCGGTTTGTTTGGATCCCACTATACATCATTCCCTGGATGTGCAATAAAAACTTAATTTGGGTCAACATAAGGACAAATGCACAAAATCATGGAGCTCATTTGGAAGCTGTTACAATGGAACAGTGACTGGAAGTAAGTTCCTCTATTCATCAAGCAGTTAGTGCATGTTCTGTGTGAACAGCTTAAAATGTCACATTAGCACTAAAAGAGCTCATAATCAAGCAAAAACAGAGGAAAGGATTCCCATCCCAGACACAAGGTCTTATTATAGTCTAAATCCATTTACATCTCCTGTCTTCAGCTAAGTGCTCCACTGTTACTACAATTCAGATACTGAAAATTGGTGAGATTTCTTTCAGGTAGACTAGCACATCAAGTTATATATAATGTTACATCACCATTTAACCTTCAGATATTACAAGGTTAAAAACAATGATGCAAAAAGGCTTGAAATACATTTATTCTTAGTCGTTTAATCTATTTAAATCTAATTTAGCCTACAGCTTACAAGGTTATAGCAGTCTCTTCTGAAATCCAGCCAGATTATAAACAGATTTCCTAATTATAAAAAAAGCCTAGATAGATTTCATTTGCATGCTATATATTTGAGTAGCCAGCTATTTAGGAGTTTAAGTTATAATCATTTTGATCATTGCCAAAACCATAATTAATTCAGTATGGTTTCTGACATTTCCCTGTACTAAAGGGCTAAGGCTGCTACAAAGGAGAGCCTACACTGAGAAGTCAGATGTTGGAATTTCTTTTAAACACTTTTTAGGGCAAATAAATTCCTGATAATTCTGTCTCTGAAGAACACAGATCTTTGTTGCCTGTGGGTAAGGGTCTTCACTGTAGGTAGAACATCCTTTGGGCAGGACACCAACACTTCACAACCCAGGAAAAGCCTGAGCTGATTTAGGATTGCAGCTCAAAACTGTGTGCACTTGGTAGGACCCTGACAGAAATCACTGTACAACTTAACATTGTTCCACACCATTGACAAGTTATTGCTCTGAATTTCTTCATGCATCAAGTTCTCCTTTTCTGCGCTCCTAATTACAAAATTTTCTAAAAATCATTTGAGACATCTGAGACCATATTCTCTTGTAAACCTTCAACATGGCAGTGCTGTCCTGACTGTGCCCCCTTCCTACATATACAGTTAATTAATCCCAATCTACCCCGGACAGACCAAAAGAAAGATCAGAAAGAAGAATTTGCCTGAACATCTCGCAATTGTGGCCTCGGTGTAAAATAGCAAAGAGGATGAGTGACACACAAAAAAGTCTCCTGAAGTTCAGCTACTCAAATGGACTTCAGTGCCCATATTTTCACTAAGTATTTATTCTTAATAAGTTAATAAAAATCTAAGCTATTGATGCCACATAATTTTAGTCATTGTTTCAGAAAGGCTGCTGCACTCTAAATGACTTTTGACTTTGTATTTTTAGCTAATTAAGGGTTTCAATGCCTGCCAACACATGCTGCCTTTATACTCAGATTTATACATTTTAAATATATCATTTAAAGAAAAAGTCAAACACTAAACAGTGGATGCTGAGTTGCAAACTGAAGAGAACCACAGCAAATGCTCTTATGCAATTCTCCATGCTCAAGAGATAACTCTTTTCACACTATGTCACATTTCATTATTATTAAGAAGCAAGAATTTAAGAGAGACCAGATTAATAAATTAGACCATTCAGCAATACTGCTAAGCACTCAGTAAATATTGTGCCTTTCAAAAGCATGGTGAAACGACAGTAAAGATCTGAAAAGCAAATGCCTCTGCACTTGCAGTACAATATTCAGCAATCAACAGAGCCACGTGGCACTCACTGCAAGGCCAATCCAGCTGAGCCATATGCTGTGCAATAATGGCTCTGGA
Source organism: Sclerurus mexicanus (assembly GCA_013396755.1). Classification (NCBI taxonomy): domain Eukaryota; kingdom Metazoa; phylum Chordata; class Aves; order Passeriformes; family Furnariidae; genus Sclerurus; species Sclerurus mexicanus. Next base: position 2,872,949 of record VWZF01003891.1, on the reverse strand, counting down.
GGAATAAACCAGGACACTTCCCTCTCTACACTTCCAGAATAGATCAAATGGCTTCAATACTTTGAAGAACACCCTTGTTGGCCCGTTTGGCCCTTGGCTGGTCCCTGCTATGCACAACATCAAACAAAGTCCTTTGCTAAAGACAGGGTAAGTCAAGACTTATCAAGTGAAATAAAACACCTTTGCTCAAATAGGAGATGAAAATCCCATTTTTTGCTTCTAAGATGAAGGTACAAAGTAACGTGCAACCTTTCCTATGAATAAATTTGAAAATTCTCTATACTAAACCCAAACATGCAAACAACATTAAAATCCACAGAATAAAATTATACTGATGGATTAGGTAATTCATATTCTGTTTTTATACATTCCCTACATGACTGTTCCCGGCAATAAACCACTCAGTACAGATATTAGGACTATATGGGCCTTCATTTAACCAAAAAAGTTTATGACTATATTCCATTTTCTTATCACACACACAATTTGTCCACATTGACACCATGACAGAATTGCTAACAGTTTCTGGACCTGACTGCATCAAATGATATAAATAGTTGAAGGTTTTATTCTATGAGCAAGGATTGAAGCACATATTAAACAGAAATTATTCCCGGTGAATAACTGAGAAGGGTTACAGAGTTTCCACCTTCCTGGCAGGAAGACAGAGTGCAGGGAAAGCAAGAACAGCTGAAGGAAACACTGGCATGAGAAAGAGGAGGAAAGGCCAGAAATGCACGGAGAAAAAACAGGGGTTTAAAAATTCTATTTCTATAATAAAAACAAAACCAAAACAATAGGAACAAAAATCCTAACAAAAACACCCCACAATGAAAAAAAATCCCGACAAACCAAAAAACCAACACTCAAAGTTCAGGTGCCTATATGAACAGAAGAATATTTTATATATACACATATATAGCATGTGTATGCCATGTTTTATTTAAACTAGATTTATAAATATATAGAATGTGCTTTAAGTTCTACTTAAACTAGATTGTCACCTTTGAAAGGGACGCTTTTCAAGCTCCACTTTTTTCTTTAAGAAAAGTTAAACAGTGAGTCTGCAGTTCAGTGATTAACAGAAACACATGCCATAGCATATAAAACTTGAAAACAGGTCTCAAAAAGGTACTTAAAAGTCACTTAAAACTCACCTAAATAATAGCTTGGACTACTAGAACGTGATTCAAACACACAAACGACTGGCTACATTTTAGAAGTAACTACAGCATTCACCTCCCTGTTAAGGACAGCCCTCGTGCTCTCACAAAACACAATGCAGTCTTTGCATTGCATTTGCAGGCAGTCAGGTCTGACTCCACTCACTTGGAAAAGCTTTAAGTAGCAGTTTTTATAGTACATTTTTTAACTGAAATTCCATGAAAGACATTCATGTAAGCAGAAGTGAAGGCCACATAGTAAAGCTGTATTCCAGCAAATCCTATTTTAATACCTTCATATTTCACATCAGCATGACCAAGTAAACCACACAAACGTAAGAATCTGAAGGAACAGAGACTAACCTAAGAGACTGCCCAGTACTGCAAGTACTTGTACAGTGAAACTGCATTCACCCCTGAGACCATAAAAACATCCTGCACGAACAGGTGTCTCCTCGGTATGCAGAGTGCCGGAGGATTCCGACTCATGAACACCCTTCTACAGTAGCAAATGCAAACCAGTTCCAAGGCTGGCACTGCAGCCCCCTCAGCTGTCTCACTGCTTGCGTTAGAGGCTTCATGGAAGATCCGAGCTCTGCTTCAACTCCTTCGAGGTGACAGCCAACTCCAAATACTTCTTCTAGCAAGTCTCATTAATAGTGCTATTTGATTTAGAACTGATTTTTAGTTTAGGTAAAAGATTCATTTCAAAACACGTTTTTTTAGCTGATGTAATGAACTGGGACAATTCCTGTCTGTTGGTGCCATATATTTTTGGCTTTTGGCTAATCATGTAACCTCACCCTGTGCCCCTCTGCCCACCCACAACTGGGAAAGCACAGGCACTCCCGGCACGCTTGTTTTGAGATCACAGGGCAGTAAGACCTAACCCAAAGCACAGGTTAAGCTGCACCCAAACAGCAGGAGCTTTCCAAGCGAGCCGTGCAGCAGCCCCGGGCTGCGGAGCCCGGCGGAACGGGAACGTCCGACGGGAGCGGCCCCCTGGTGGCGGCGCCCGCGGGAGGAAAACTGGGCAAATCCCACGGGAACGGGGTCCAAAGGGCCGTCCCTTCCCCTGGAACAGCGGCTCTAGGAGAGCCTGTCGCCTCCCGAATTCTCACACCCTACATTTCCCAGCAGGGACTATTAAATCCTCTCCGCTATCCTGCTGCAGAGCACGCGGAAAGGTGAGCAGGAACCGAGGGAGTTCTACCCAGGCCCAGAGACCCTGCCCAGAGCACCAGGAGACCACTGGCAAGCCGCTCAGATCTCCATGCCCCTACACTCGATACCTCTTCTTAGCACAGGAACAACAGGACTACTAGTCCCCAGTTGTTGAACAGCTTTTTTGTTGATTCCATCTCAGATGGTGTTCACAGACTTGAAACCAAACTGGCTATTTTCAAGCTTGCTTGCTTGCCTAGACACACCTAAGCTGGAGTCTGGCTTTATGCAGACTGCAGGATCAACCTTATTCCTAAAGCCTCGATGTGCCTTTCACACCAGTCCCTATTCCCTTTATCCACCTGTACAAACCCTTACCTGCTCCCAGGAGAGGCTGTAAATAAAAGCATCAAAGATCCAGGATATTCAACAATGACCACATATAAAGATTTCTAAAGAGCAGTTAATCAGGGCAGACATTTTCAACACATTGTTAGGAAGAAAGTCCACAGGACGCCATTCAAAAATTACAAAAGCGGATTCATCATTACCTACACTAGGAGTAAGGCTCCATCCCCAGGCTAAAGATAACAAAACAAACCAAAAGTACTTTAGGTAAGGAAGGATAGACTATATCACTCACCAAAGGCACTGAAAAGCTGGTAAAGGTCACTAGTCTTCCACTCTTTGGGAAAAGTAACATGAAGAACATGATCTCGTTTTGGCTGCACTAGGAAACAAAAAAGCATTTGTTAAAATAAGAGTCACTTTAGAATATTCAAAAAAGTCGTCCAGTGTGGTAATGTAGCTTTTTGCCCCCTTTCTTTCTTCTTGTTAATGAGAAAACAGGCTAAGATCTGTGAAACTACACCAGGCACGAGGGAGAATGTGCCAACAATTATGCATGACAGACATACCAAACCTACTGGCTTGTCTGCAAAAAAAGAAATTGAAACAGCATTACATGTAGTGGGAAATGCCCACAATCCAGTCCTTCCCATTCCTTGCACCAAGTTCAAGGAGGGAAGAAAAGAACAACAGCCTCTTCATGCTCCAGTTTTAAAAAATTCTTAGCAATAATTCATTTTTCTGTCAATAAAAAACCTCCTGTGAAACCATGTTCAACTCAGTTTTCATGTATTAGATACAAGTTAGAAAACAGATACTGACTTTTTATTATTGTAGAAAACTACACCAAGAAAAAAAAAAAAGACATATCATGGCCAACACATAAAGAAGAAATACAAAAGAAGTCTTCAGTGCACTCAAAGTCACTTGGAGGTTTGTGAATTTGAGAGAGAGAATCTAAATCAAATTGCTGGATGAGGTAAGAGTACAGCAGAAATTATCACTATACACTATTTGCAAATCATTGCTAGATTTTCCCTTGTCATTGTACGTTTGACGACAGTGGCTGAACCATTAAAGTTCAGTCCTACACCACACAATTTACTGCTCCAGTTTGTTAAAGGTGATTCAACAGTTAATGACACCCAGCTTGATGTGACCAGATTCTAACTTGACCACCTGGTAACACTCAGGAAAAGCTTCTCTCTTCTTTGGGTACACAGACATAGGAACTGCCTTGCATCTTAGTGAATTACCCTCTTGAATTCTTCTAGAATATAAACCCTCTAATCTCCTTCGCTTTCAGCACCAGAATCGGAGAGCTTTTCAAGGTCTATCTCATTCATGGAGCAGGTGTCCAAAATCAGACCATCAAGCACCTGTTATTGCTAAGTGCTTTAACCTGTTTCACTCCAAAGAAGTCGGGTGAGCCCCAGCTTACCAGAAACTCCCTGCTAATAAATTACAGCTCTACATAAGCACCTGAGAGCTCTGTCAGATTGGAGGGAGACAAAGGAGTTAAAGAAATAATCCCTTCATGAGCACAGGTGAAGTCCTGTTCCCCAAATCTGCTACTTCGAAAACCAAGAAGGACACAAAATTTTTTAAGCTCTAGAATTCAGTTTTTGGCACTATACAAGTCAAACACCAAAATTCCACAAGCTGAAGATCAATTCACTGCTGCAGAGCCTACTGAACAGCCAGTAACTCAAAGTTTATTTGCAATCTAGTAGTAGAAAATTGTAACCTGAACAACTTCAGTTTCAGATGTTATTACAGCCCTTTTCTGTTGAATAGGGAGAAGAAATTATTCCTAACCTTCCAGTACCAGTATATTCTTAAATTCACTGTGAATCTGCTGTTAAAACCTCTATAACTTCTACTCACTCAGGTGAGAAATATTTGATTCTTATTCTGCTTTGCAGTCATTTTGTGCAGCAACTTCATTCTTTTTAAAGGAGTTTCCAATACATAGTTACAAAAGAAAATGGTGAAAATAACTTTCACATACTCAATACTATTTAACCTAGCATATGTTATTGAAATCCATTATTTCTGGGAAAATTGCACAAACTTGCTATTACACTACAGGACAAACAAACTGACAAACACACCAAAACTTATGACAGTCTCCTAGTGAGCTGTGCTAGCGTGTTTTTGAAAAATACAGCCTCCAAGTGCATCTCCTGCAGAAGCCTGGCCGTGTCCTTGGCATGGCTTTACTTCTCTGTGTCCCCTACAAACAACCAGACAGCTCCCTCAAACTACAGTAGTGTTTGCATCCAGCAAGAAAAGTTTCCAAACAACCAGCCCAACATGCCACCCCCAGATATGCTTTCTGCTTTGAAGCTTAGAAAGCCTCCCTGGTTCAGGCTCTCCTACAACATCTGCATCAGGCTGTTCTACAGGAGTGGCTTTCAGCTAAAAGAGACAGACTTTCAGAGGCAGACTCTTTTTGGCAACTCTTCTTGGCCAGGTATCAAAACAATCCTGTAAGTTGGCTAGCAAGGGGAAGTAGCATCTTTACAAATTAGTAGCTTTGGCATTCTCTCAATGACCCAAAGTATTTATCCGTTCTTCCACTCAATATCAAACAGTTGGGGAAGGAAGGATGCAATGTAATTAGATATCCATTCCAACAGATCCACTGAGCCAGAGCTCAGTGACCTGACCACCTAACAGAATTAAAAATTAAATATATGCCCCCACAGCATATATTTTCCTCTCCAATAGTTACTTCCACCTCTCCAGAACTGCATTCTGTTACTATTACACTCCAGTAAAGAGTCACAATCCAGTCTGAGCTTTCCGACGCACAGAGTGGAACATTTTCACATGAGTGCTGCTTCCAGAGGGTTATCGTTTTAAGACATTGGTATACCTGGTTTCACAGTATAAAATTAAGCTTTCATCTAATCAAGGACTAGACTGACCTCCAGGACTTCACATCTTCCTAAGTCAAAGCATCAGTGGAAACACTCATTTAACACAGTCTAACATCCCATAACAGTAAGGACATTTACATTAGTGAAATCTGTTTTCATATAAATGCATTATCAACTTATTACAGCCCCAGGTCTGTAACCTGAAATAACTTGAAATGGAAAATATTTCAATAATGTTTTTCCATTTATCATAATCTCATATGGCAAAAGAATTCTGACTTTAGGTTGCTGTTAACAAAAGGTACTGCTGCACATCAACTGTGAAGGAAAGTGGCTACAAGATTTTCAGAACCATTTGCTATTCTCTAGTTTGCATCCCGTATTTAGTGTTGGGAATAGGGGGAACTGTTAAGATCCCACTTTATATGTTGCATGGTACATAAGAATAGGGACCCAAAATAGCCATAAAGCTGTTAATTTCAAACTCTCTTACATTTAGCAACAATAATGAATCTGTCCTCAATAATCTTCTTTATAATACAAGTTCTCTGGTCAAAGTTGAAGAATTTATAAGTTTACTATTTTGTTTAAAAAAAAAAGTGGGGGATACATTTAAATCATTTGATAAGAGGCCAGTAACCTAAACACAGCTGATGTACCGTGCTTTAGATACACGCTAATCACTCTTTACACTTCTTCCTCCGGGAAATTTGTCAGAATGGTACAAAGTTTACAATGAAAGAAGCTACTTACAGTCTGGTCCTTCCAAATTGAGATATGGTATGTCCATTACTCTCATAAGAAACAGCCTGAAGCAAAATTGAAAAGAACTATTAGCAGATTTCTGTCTGAAGACCTTTCAGTAAGCTTTCCTTTATATAGTTTCTCATATCTGTTCTGAAGAATTAACCATCCCAAATATATCATAAACTATATTAAAAAAACAGACCCCTTAATTAAGTCAAATCAATTATCTAACAATCCATATTCAAAAAGTTATTTGGTACCATGCTAGTAATTTTACTTATTCAAGCAAACAATGACAGAAGTCCCAAACTGCTACTGCTGAAAACAATTAAGGCAAGTGGGGAAACAAACATTTAGCAAGTAGCAGCTCTGAGCAGTAAGAGCCATTGCACAGTGGAGAGTGCAAAAGCTGTCATCACTCTAAATACACGTAAACTTCCCCATTTTCTGAGCACTGCATCATGTTTCAGACAGAATGGATCTTAAAACCCTAAAACTGCAAAAGCCATCATGACTTCTTTGGAAAATACCAGGATGAGTCTTTTGCCCTTTAACATGTAACTGAAGAGTTTCTCAAAATATTTAAGAAATGTTTTCAACAAAAGCCCTTATTCAACTCTGGAAACTATTTCCCTCCAACATAAGATAAACGGTCTAAAATCCTGTCATAGGTACAGATGCCACACTGCTGTTACAAAACATTTGCTGTGTGCAGCGTTCAGTGGAGGGCTAAAAGAAACAACTTTTCCATCATAACTTTAAAAAGACTTCTAAAATGCTTATCAGATTACATTTACAGTGTTCATCTAAGTAATAACTGATGTAAACAGCTGATAAAAACATTTTAAGTGTACAGACTGATCTGTAATTCCCTAGAGATACCATACCACACTCATTATGAGTTTCTAAGAGTTTGAATCCTATGTCCCTATGGTTACCTGTATCACTGAAAAGTCTACCGGAATGCATAACTTGATTTTGCTGTAAATATTCAAAAGAAAGAAAAATAATCCTAACACTGGGGAAAAAATGGACTATATGACAGGTTCACATGTGAGCCAGAGGCTCTTCAGAAAACTGGCACCAGTTACAACACTGTCCCATCTGATTTCTCCTGAGTCTCAGGGAAGATACAGCATAACATGCACTGTGTCCCCCTGAGCACTGCTGAACCTAAGAGGAACTTCATCAATAAAAATCAGAAACATCTGCATCAATTAAATTCAGAAATGTCAGCAATGCCAACATAGCACTGAGTAATGAAAACACTTCACAAAGAAGCCAGAGTTTCTCATGTTTAAGCCTTTAGCTGTAGGTGCCACCCTCCTGCACACTTGGCTTCACCACAGCTGTTTGTAAAGTGAACAGGAGTGACACACTGAGAATGAAGCCAGCTTCAAAACACAGATTCCAGAAGGAAATAAAGGAAGAAATCCTTACTCTGACATATCCATAGAGATCTGGGATAAAAGTGACAGGTAGGTAGCAGTTTTCATAGAGACGAAGCCTACTAAAAACACAACAAAAACTTCTGGGGAGAACACTAGTAAAGCTTCCCTCCCCCAGGTTTTATCTTGTTGAGGAAAGCAATCCAGTGACCAACAGCAAGAGCAGGCTTATGCAAAAAAAATACATGTACCTGAAATTAAGATCAGTTTTTTATCCTCAGAGACAAATCCCACATTTATTTGTTTGGTCAAACAACTACGTGGCTAAACAGCACATACACACAAACACACATACTCCCTATAGGATAAATACTGATTTTAATATTAAATGCACTTTAAGTATGTTACATAAGTAACCACATCTTGTAGCACTAACTTACACAACATGGATCATGAACACAGAGTTGCAGCATAATCCATAATTAAGCATCCATAACTATGGTTCTACGATTCCTCATTTGTCTGCAGAACATTTAAATTAATAAGGTTGTTCTGTATGACAATGTGAACTCTGTTAAATTAGCTTCACTCATGAAGTTGTAGCTGACACTGATTTTCACTCCATTAACTCAGATTTCCTTGAAAGATATATAGACCAAGCTAAAAAAAAATATTTCCTACACGGTTGAGGGGCTGCAGCCAGAGCACATGGTCAGAGGACAGAGCTCTCAACAGGAACTTTTGGCTCCCGGGAAGACAATTGTTTCTCTGGCAAGCCAGGTAAAACGAGGAGAGGGAGGCTGCCGTAGTGTCACTGCACAGCAGTGCAGAGTCCCAGGGAGCCAGCACTGTTCCTCTGCACCGAGCTAGGAGGAAAGTGCTCACAGCTGTGTGAGGAACTCTGCAGAGACTGACAGCAGAAAAAAGAAAAGGCATCTTTCTAAACCCACATCAGTTTACCAGTCCAGCTCAGGAACCGGTACAGACACATGTGGCTGCCAGCACCAAAACAGCAACTGTTTAGTCCTACACTGCAATTGGAAAGTTCTTGGTCAAACTGCAGAAAAGCAAATCGATGTTCTCTTGCAATGATTTTGCAAAGAAAATCAAATTAACATAGGAAAGTGGAGGGAGAAATTAACTGGTTGGCAATACATGTCAGACAGCGCAGCTCCCTGGTCAGGCATTTTCCACAAATGTAGCACAAAACCAAGCAATTTGCACAGATTTTGGTTTCTGATATCCCTTTGCATTAAAAAAAAATATTTCTAAGATAATTTCTATTTCTACAGACCACGATGCTATTCAGCTCAATAAAACACAGTGATCTCATTTCTCTACACCTCTTTCACCCTCTGCCTCCAGCAACATCAAAACAAACAGCATTCAAGCAACCCAGAGAAATACAAAAGAATATTGCCATTAAAACTTTGTGAGGGGCTTGTGGGGGCAGGCAGGGAAGTGTGGAAGAAGAGAAGAGCTGTTGTCCTAAACTAAACAGTTAAAAAATTTCAAACCAACTCCAAAGTACATGACACAATAACAGTATCCAAATTATACACATAAGAGTTTAGATATTGCAATAAAGAGTCCCATCATCTCAACTCATAAATGTTCATCAGGGATTACGCACAGCAGCTTGTTCACATGAATAAAATTTTTCAAATATGTTGTATATACAATAATGCATAAAGATAACAGAAATGCATCTCTGGAATTCTTGGCTTATTGAGTTGTTTATCATAGAACTTACTGCATTATGCCTAAAAGAGCCAAATAACCCTAAGGCAAAGTCTGTTTTTAATCAGTTTTACTCTTAACAAAACTAAAGCTTTTTACCTATGTTCATCACTGACCTACAGGTACATGAACATACATGCTGGCCACCACTCTCGAACAGCAGCCCAGGAAGTTCCATAACTTTGCTGATATAATGAAAGTAGTCAAAATTACTACTGAAAAAAGTATTACCTTCCTTTGAAGGCTACGTTCATAAAAATCAAAGCTTGATTTTTTAGTTTTAAATTTACTTCCACAAATCACATTAGTGACAAGCCTATTGAAACAGGATACATTTCCAAAATCCTGTCAGCCACACCAGTGATGTGAAAGTTTAATCACTAAACTGCATTTAAATATTAGCATCTTGTATCCAGAGATCTTGAAGCTAAAACTTCAAGAGCAACCCAAGGATTCATGAAGTGGTCTGCTTTGAAGAACCTTTTCAAGACTATCTTGATATATGTTCAAACTGAGAACATTGCTTCTAAATAATTGCTTTATAATAAACTCCTCTGTCCAGCTTCTTTCAGGAAAAAGCTTTTGTGACACAAGGTATAACTTTCATTTGTTTAGCTTACTGTTTGCATGTTGTAGTTTGTGTTTTGCTTGAAGAACATGACTACAGCACAAAGGAAAAGGTTTCCTTGTTCTGACTGCTGCCCACGGGATCAGGTAGACCTTCTGGAGGAAGGAGGAAGATAGGTTTTTTCTCCCTGGGAGGAAGGGGATGCTCAGCTAGGGAAAGCTTCTAGACCAAACTAGAGACAAGTACACGTAGTAGGAAGCTGGCTGGCAGCCCAGAGCACACCTGCCAAAAGCCCCAGAAGCAACAGACTTAGGGGGACCTTTAGATAACCATGGGAATTGCACAGGCCCTGGATGCTGCTCACAGGTGCTGAACAGACCAAGTGCTGCAACCTGAGACCTGGTCTGCAAGGACTGAACAGAGCACAGAGACCTGTTCATTTAAACACCTAACAGCTCTGATTCTGGCAAACACTTCAATTCTTTTTATTTCTTAAAAAATTAATTAATGGAGTTGCCTTGCTCTGGTTTGTTATTTTGCATCATAGGAGAAAGAAAACTAGCTCTAAAAACACAAGCTCTGGCCTGCTCACTGTAAAGAAAAAGGTGAGACAGTTTCACCTCTAAGCTCTGACTTAGGTGATGTGGTAGATGCTAGTTAGAATACGACAAAGCTTCTAAAATCATGTGAAAGTAAGACACAGCAAGTCTTCCAAGTGTCCTTGATTTAAAAATAATATAACAAGAAGCTACAAGTTCTGCATAATGACAGAACGCATAACCATTCTTTTCTTGCAAATGGTAATTTTCAGTTCTTGCTTAAAAAAGGAAAAAAAAAAAAAAAAGAAGAAAAAGAAGCTGTTCTCCCTACAGTTTCTTGTTACCTTTCCCTTCCCCTGCAGTTAGGCAGTGCTGACAATTAAGCCCGAACAGACACAGCAGGCTTCCTCTCACAACTTGAAATGTCACTGCTAGAGGAATGTCACATTTGAAGGACACAGTTAATTTGCAAAGCTTAAATTTCATGTATTATTGTGACAGTTTTGGAAGTTTCAGGTTGTACTTGTTGCAAATATGCATCTCCAGAAAACAATTTGGTAATGATTGAGAAATTAACCCCTCAATTGGCATCTACTAGTTGGCACACGTATGTGCTGTTCCTGGAAACAGCCTTGTGGCAAATCCTATTTTATAATGAAATTATGTTGATCAAGTCTATCTTCACCTCCACATTCCAATCAAGCAGTCACTGCTGGCCCATGTTTAATCCAAGGAACGTACATACAATTTGTTACATCTGCTGGAATATATGGAGCTATGCCTCACATGTCTCAGTGTCAAGAGAATCTCCTAACTGCTGTCCATGTTATAATTTGGTTTCCAGACCAACGAGAGATGAATGCCATTAATCACAATTATTTCTTCATTCCATCTGAAACTGAAATAATTAATTTTGCCAACCTCTACAGTGCAGGGTTTGAAAGGATGTGATTTCTCATGAATTTAAAAAAAACCCCACAGACTAGGCACTAGCAGGTTTCTAATTCCACTCCTTTTCCTTTATGTGACAGACTGTAGTATCTCTAAGTATTCCTAAGGTAAATAAAGCACATTAAATACATAAAGAATTAAATCTGTACTTAAAGGCTTCTAGATTTCTCAAGTCTTACTTCAACTCCAAGCAGTTGCATGAAGATCCAATTCAAAAGCAATACACTCATCATAGCATCATCCCAGAAACTATTCATCTTTCATGTATGTTTATTTTGCCTCTTAAAACTGGGTTACCTGACAATGGCTGTGCTACTTGGATTGATATTACAATAGGGATAGTGTAGTTTTCCCAGACTTAGCACACTCAGTTTGAAGTATCACCAGTTTCTGGCAGTCCTACAACAAAAAGAACACCTGACCAATTTTTCTTCAGTTCCATTACCCACAAAGCTTTCTCTAGAAATCATTTTCTAAACCAAACTTATCCTCAACACAGGCATGGAAAGGCCATTATAGAAATCCAGGTACTCTCCTAAGTGTCCTTTCACAGGTTAGCAGAAAGTAAACCATGCTCTTCAAAAGAAAAGGTATTTACTTTACAACCTCTGACCTCTCTGCAGCATTCCCAGCATGAATCAAAAAGCCAGTAAAACTGAAGTTTAAAGAAAAATGCAGTTAGCCATTGATTCTGAAACAGATCTGCTAAGGACAGTGCTCTATTTCCATGTGTTAGCAGGTCTCTTAATACAACAACTACTTACTTGTTAAAAAAAGGTTCAATGAGTTTTGATTTAGCAGACACATGGTTTTTCGGAGGACTGAGGAATGAACCTGAGGAATGAAGAATAAATTCAGTACGTAATAAGCAGCTACAGGCAGCACCAAGGGGAAGATCTGGAAAAGACTGCACAAATACCTAGGAAATTAGCCATAGAAATGAAGCACAGTCCAGTAATGTAAGCATCATATCCCGCCTCGTGGAGTTGCTCGGATGCTGTATCGTAACTTGGAAATCCTTCCGCGCTTTCTGAGGGGAAAAATCATTTATAAACACGATATCACAGCAGAAAAAAGCCTGTGTGCTTACCCACACACTCATTTTGTCAGTGTAAGGTCATTTGGGGAAGTTTTTACAATTTTCAGAATCTCTGAAATTTCAGAAGCTCTTAAAAAAGCACATTTTTGTTTTGTATTTTTAAGAATAGGTTCCTAGGATATGAAGTCCTTCCTATTAAAATGCCATTAATCCCCAGACCTACTTAACCAAAATGGAGCATTAATTCTGAGACAACGACAGCATGATTCTTAATGGTTATTTTTTCATAGATACATATCCCAAAGAAAACATAAATGCAAAGTATTTTTAAACATGTTTTGCTTGAGTTATTCTGAAATACATTAATCATCTCTGATTAACTATTAACACTTCTGAGTTAGTTCTATTTTTCTCAAGGAAAAAAAAAAAGTAAAACTACCATTATATTGCATCAGCAAAAATAAAAAGGGTACCTGACAGCTGCCAAATCATCTTAGCTCCTGAGAAGAGCTACAGATTATGCACCACTAACAGGTCTGCCCGCAATTACTGTACCCTCCAAATCCATGGTGTGGGGTGATCGCCCTGAGAAGCTCCTGACGGGTTAAGGGACACAGCTCACCCCTGGAGCGCTGCTCCAGACACCACTGTCAGAGGACAGAGAGGGGTTTCCTTGAAGTGCTCAAGCCAGATTGATAAGACCAACCTTCACTCTATCTTATGGACACACGAGAAGACAGCAAGCCTATGTCATCTGTCTATCACCTCAACAACTATTACTGCCTATAGCCACTCAAACTACCTAACAAAACTACCTAGGGAAAAAAAGGTATAAAAAGAGAGCTTAGGTCTAGGCACCAAGAGTCCTGCTCACTGTCCAAGAAGGTTGTTGATTATCCACCTTATAGTACAGCTTAAGTGCATCTGCTCTGCACATTCAGCAATATAAAGTACTACTTACCTTGATTTCGATTAAGCATTGAAACTTTCCCTTCCAACATACTCTACTGCTCAGTATTGCTCTCCCTCTTCTAAATCAGCAGCTTAAGAAAAATCCCAGAACCTTGAGCTAAGATTGCCCTTTGGTTAAATATCCTTTCATTCACCTCAAAGCAAAGAAAGCTCCAAAGGAACTTTAATAATTTCTAGAATACACAGAACCGGTCATTACTGTGTAAGTTTTCTTGGTTTAGTTTGTCCAAATGCCTCTTGGAGTGTTCTGGCTTTGATCTGAAGGACAACCACGAAGTGAAAGTGTTTTAAAACAATTTCAAGCTAATCATCAAAAATCAACCTAAAGAATGAAATGCCATCTTTAGAAGTTGATGAAATTGCTGTTCATGGAATATATTCATTCTTCTATTAACTTCGATGAAGTGAAAGGACTCCCACTAAGTTCCAGTCACAGTTCTAACTGCACTGTAAGTATATTGCCCACACTTACAGTCCATTTCAGCAAAATCAAACAGTTAGCGGGGTTATTTATATTTCAGGCCAAGTACAAAAATAATCAAAACATTTTGTTTCCTCTGAAAGAGGAGAATGTCTCAGAAACGAGCATTTTGATACATCCTTACCAACTTTAGGAGGGCTGAATGGAACCTCTTTTAAACGCTTTTCCAGTTCTGCAAGTGATGTATTATTAATGATCTCCTGCAAGAAAAGGCCTCATTAACTGCCAATGCCAACACATTTTCCCTGGAAACTGAAATCAAATTGGATCAAATGAGGATTTACTGCTGCCACCTTGTGTTCTCTAAGGATTTACACACAGCCCCACTTCAAACTAATGCACCAGACAAGTTTTAAAGTTAACTTGCTTCACCTACAACATAATGAGTCATGAGCATTTACTATTACTTACCAGAATTACTGATGATGAATTATGGACAAGTAATATTTCTATTTCAGTCTGCTTTCATGCAGGGTGCATGTGGCAGCACAAACAACTGAGCAAAACACCCTAGATATTGATCATAATGGTTGAAGGCGTTGAAGGGGAGTATTGAAATGTGCTTGCTGACTGGACATTATTGAATGGTTTTGTAAGTGTAAATATTGCTGATTTAAAGTAAAACAAAGCGAAAGAAGCCTGACAGTCAGAAAGTTGCTCCTACACTTCAGCTCAGCTGGGTTGCATTAGTGAATCTAAAGATGCATAAAATAAAAAGTCACAAAAATATATTACAGATGAATTCCTTACTGAAGTTCCTAATCAAATATATGTTGGCAATCAGTACCATGAAGACATGCAGAATTGATAGCAAGAGAAAACATAACGTCTCACACAATCCTTCTTACAGTTGTCTGAAATCTTTGAGGACCAAATTTCCTTTGTTTCTAAATCAAGACAGCTGTTTACACTTATCATCAAGTCTGCAGCCTGAAAAGTTATCAGGAACTAAGTACAAGAACAAACTCAAAGGACGCATTAATTTGGCATCCTGAAGCAGCATTTGATAATAGCCTAAACCCCAAGAATCTACTGCAGAAATACAAGTATCAACATAACTGTACCAGACACAAAACCTGGGCAGGATTCTTAGTTTTCAGCACACCAAAGCCTCTGTTCTTACCGCAGCAGTGTGCAACACCAGCCTGACAGTATCTACTAAGTACATTTTAATCAGACGCTGTTATGCAATGCTCCAGAGTCACAGAGGTTTCCACAAAAATAGATGCTGCTTCATCAGCATGTTTTTTAATTAATTCAAAGGCACATGGGAAAGAAAGAGAGCATGAACACTTATTTCAACACTTATTTAGAGGAATAAAACTCATGCTGCAAGAGGTTTCAAGAGAAACCTGTAATTTTTTTCCTCCTGCTGACGACCCACTGAGCATCAGGGCCACAAAAGGACCTAATGATGATCAAGCACTTTTCCAAACGAATCTGAGCCAGCACTCACAGTATGCTAAATCTTTAAGCATACAAGCAGAATCCAGATCCTATTTTTTTTCTCCTGAGGATACACGCTATTTTACAAGAAAATAATCCACTAACCACATTTTAACTAGCAAAAACTCTACATATTTTGAAATTCAAAGCTGACAAGTTACCTTAAAACTTCAAACTCAAAATACACTGGCAGGAAAGTAAAAATCTGTATTTGATGATTTTCTAAGTTTAAATAAGTCATAAAGAAAAAACAGTCTTTTACAAAAAGCATGTGGAGCATCACAGAGAACTTTTTCTCTAAAAAGAATTTTTCTCTAAAAAGAAATATGATTTGTTTCAGTACAGATGAATTAATCCAAGTTTGTATCATCGTATAATTCTATAATATTCTATTAATTTACCTTGAAAGGTTGTGTACTTGCCATCAGTTTAGTATCCAATAACCTAGAAACAAAGAGCCAAATAAGTTGAAATTGAAGAATGCCCATTTTGCCAAATCCTCAAAAGTGTTTTATCATATTAGCTGGGAAACAGCACATACGCCTACTGAAAACTACTCTCAGACCTAAAACAGCCAAAACATTCCCTGGCTTTGTTCAGCATAGCAAAGGACAGCAACTAAGCAACAGCAAGAGATGCAAACAACTAGTAGCAAATAAAACTTGTTCCAAATGGAGATTCAAAACACCAATTGTCATGCCAAAACCAAGGGAGTAGCAAAGGTGCATCTTTTGCCAAGAAGTAAACCAACAGCACTGTTTTTCTGGGGGAAAAAAAAAGATGTTCAGGCATACTTTAAAAACTATATTTGTCTATCTTGATCCCACTTATATTTCCAGTAACAGCTAGGTCAAAGGGCCAGGACAAACAAAATCAGCTTGCTAAAACTGTACTAAAACACTTGAAAGTTTGAACTAAGAACTTACCGGGGAAAGACACATGATGTTACTTCCTTGAACTCACTTAGGTCCTAATTTAACATTAAATTGGAAGATAAAATCCAAGTCAGTTAACTGTTTATCAGTCTTGGAATGACAGAGAGCAGTAGCTACAATTATCCAAACAGCTTCTAAAAGTGAGATACAGTAACTGAATTCTCACCACGTAAGACATGTATTTGTCAGTATTACCATAGATACCACCTGCAATTACACAGAACTATGGACTAATTATTTCTGATTTGTCTGTGATTAGCAATAAAATGCTCTACCATTTCCAGTACCCTATCCTATTATGCAGTCTAGACTATCTCTTTGGCTTCTTGAATGTTCTTGGTGCCAGTACAGGGCTTAGTTTAACTCAACTATTGGACTGCTGCAGTCATGAACTGTTAGACTGCCCTACCACAGTCAGCAAAGTGCTCACTCCAATTATTCTGACATTGCAACCCTTCACCCCAATGAAATCATCCCATTACAGGATTTCTTATCATCCTCTTAAGTTCTCTTACATGACAATACACACTCCCACTTATTAACTACAATGGGGAAAACGCCACGTAATTATGCTGAAGCTCAAAAGCAGTATCTTAACATGGCAGTGAGTTAAATATACCTGCCATTATCCAGGCTGTTTTGTGAAGGACTAACAGATATAAGCAAAACCCACAATTCCATTGTTTCATTTGAACATTTAAAAAATGTAAAGGAGTAGAATTCAATCCAACTAAGCTTTCGACATAAAGATTTAAGAAAATAAGACAGTAGCCCAGAAGTGACAAATGGGGTTTTTAAAAATACTTTCTGTACTTCTTAATAAACTGATTAATGCTTCCAACACAAGCAAGTATAGAGATAAGACTAAAAGACAAATACATTAAGGGACTCATTTCATCATCTGAATGCTCGAAAGATTACTTACATCAGGTAGGGGACAATAGAACTGATGTATGGTATGCATAACATCCAGCAGCATATTGTGCCCAATAACAAGCTTGCCCTGTGAAAAGGAGATTAAATGTTGGTTACACTCCCAGTCATTTCACAGTGCCATGGCAAAGGCAGTATGTGAAAAGCACCTATCCCAGGTGCCTGCCAAGGGCAGCTGGGAACAAATACAAACCAAGCCTCCCCATTTGCTCTCTGCCTGCCCCCCACACTCCCCTCAGAGCAGCCACTCCTTTTTCCTCTACTCTCAACCATTTAACACAGCCTACAGCAGCAGCTCCAAATGTTGACAACATGCACTAGAACAGATACTTACAACTTGGTTTCCAAATGTAATCTATTTAAAGATGAAGTCAGGTAATTTCTCAGTCCATTACCTTTTAATTTACAACAACTCACAATATATTCTTAATGGTTATACCATATCATAGTTATTGGGGGCATGACCTGGCTTCCCATGGTCCAGAACCTTTCATGCCAGATGCTGTACAAGCAAGCTCCTTCTTGAAAAAGTACAAAAAATTTTTTAAATGTTAACTTTGATTCACTTGAGACAACAACTGTCCTTCTCTGATTAGCTTTTAACTGCCAGAAAAAAAAGAAAAAGCCCCTAAAACAATAATCCTTTCAAAACAGAGAAAAGAGCCCCCAAAGCCTAGTTACTTAAGAGCCCTAAGAAGCTGGAACCTTTGACTTTCAGATAATGAGATTGTTCATGGCATTCATTAATTTAAAAAATTAATCTACCACACTCAAACATTATAAAACATGAAGCAACATCAACCTAAAAACACCCTTTAACTTGTATTTCATCTTATCTCCCAAAATGTAACAGCAAAAGAGCTCTTTCTTTGAATTATTTTTCTTACAAACAAAGGTGTATTAAAAACCGTGTTAACTTACAGAATTAGCAATGGCATGAACAACTCTGGAAAATCCTACTGCATCATTCAATTCCTCCTGTAAGCAAAGATCCTGACATTAGTGAAACATAAACACAAATATCGCTAACACCGCACGTGCAAACTGGCAGACACAGTTTGACTCAAACTGCTTCTCAGACATAACCAAGAACAGACCACAGAGGAAACACCAAAAGCAGGATGCTGCTGACAGAACTCGGATTTATGTGTAGCTCTAGTTCTCTGCCAAGCAGGACAAGTCACAAGCTGTTGTAGAGGTTGCCCTTGGCCAGAAGTCCAACAGCCACTGCCTTTTGCTCACTCCCCTCACCAAAATTTAAAAGCAGGCAGTAAGATTTGTGGACAAAGATAATGACAGCCCACCCTCCCAAGTGTCCTTGCTTTTGGGGGAGGATGGAAGAGAAAGCCTTGACACTGTGCAAGTGCTCTACGGCAGCAGACAAAACATGTGTGCGGTATCACTGCTGTTTGAGCCACAAATGCAAAGCACAGCAAAACACAGCTGCTACAAAGGGCAACTTCATGCCAGGCAGAGCAGTAAGAGCTGCAGTCAGCTCACTGTCGCTACAGCAGTGCTCAACTGCTACTGCACTGCAAACAGCTCAAGGAGTTGGTAAAATTAAGCTGTGCATCTGCAGCCGCAGTTTTAACAGACATCACTGCATATCCAACAGGTTGAATCCTGATTGTTATTTCCATTAAATGAGATTTGTTTCTTCCCCAATCTCAATGTTAGCATAAAAGTACATTCTCACTATTTACATACACAAAACCAAGAAGAAACATTATACAACTGCAATATTATACAAACACAACATTATATAATGTGAGTTACACATTTTAAACTGACTCAAACTGGTTTGGGGGGAATCTGACTACAGATTCTATTTTAGTTTCACTTAAGGAATTCTTTTGTAACAGATTTTTCTTCTTAAGGTCTAGGAAAGTAGTTTCTGCCTGCCTTCATCCATTTTTATCCAACCAGAAGTGAAGATTCAATAAAACGTTCAGTTATTTCAGTTCAGCTCTGAATGCCTCTAGTCAGAACAACAGCCTCAGTACGAATGCTTCAGAAAACATCTACTCTCGTAGTAAATTGGCCCTAACTTGCCTTCTGGGAAAAGAGATGTCACACTAGTTAATGTCTCTGTTAGATATCTTTTTCCCTCTTAAAAGGCATTCTGCATGCAAATATTATTTGCTACACCCAAACCTTTGTATCTTGAAATACATCCAGACTAACCACAGGAGTCTGATCAAGAATTCCCTGAGACCTCCTGAAACTTGCATCACACTGAGAAAGCAAGATACAAAGTCCCATAGACAATGAGAATGTACCAGGCATGACCTTCTGGTCAGCTTGTCACCACAGCAGTCGTGTGCAGAGTGTTTGCACCAAGAAATGACACAGGAATGGTACAGGACACAGACGACCAGGAGCAATCAGACTTTATAACAGAACACTACTCCAAGGACAGACTGTGAATCCCAATGAAGGGACAACTTCCTCAAGAATTTCTGCAAGAAACTGGTGTTTCTTATTCCTAGGTCACACTTTTCTGATAGAGCAGATGCACACAAGGAAGCATTCACTGCTCCAGAACATTGGTTCAGTATTCCATAGTTTTTCTTCTGTTTTTAATTTTTCAGAGTGCCTTGCAACTCTTCCTGCTCTATTGCAAGGCCTAAGGTATCTGGTAGCATTTGGAAGATCTGTCTCAGCCAATCACAGCCAAACAAAAGGGAAACACTACCAAATCCTATCACACAATTCTAATTGCTGACTGAGGTCAGATTCTCTCCCTCCCTCTTTGACATAAAGGAATGAAAAGGAACTTTTTTACCTGTTCTTTTGCTTGTTTCTGCTGTTCTCTTCTTTTTCGTTCCTCTTCATCTACCTTACTAATAACAATGTATCTCTCCTTCTAAAACAAAAAACGTATAGTTTGAGGAATGACTCTGAGAAGTTCTTATTCAAGGCTGCTGCAAGTTTCTGTAGATTTACATTGTAAAGAAAACTGTCACCTCAGCAGCAGTTACTTGGCAACACAACTGTTTCTACTGTAGGCACCACTTTATCACCCACTCCCAAAAGCCTCCTTTAGAAGGCTGCGTTAGATTCATCCACCAAACCCAACTTTTACTAAACCCACCTTTTCCTTCTCAGGAAAGGTTACCAGTATTTCCTTGTAAACAGTTTATTTCAATTATCTTTTGGAGCAGGGATGTTTGTTGGGAGGTGAGGACACAGCATGTGATGCCACTGTTTTATCTCCGGGATCACAACCTACATTTCACCAGTACTGAACATTAGATCACTGTATCTTAAAATACCTTTCAGTATTCATTTAAAAGAATAACATTAAGCCAAACAAATCCATGCTTATACTCCACATGTTGGTCAGATTTAATGTTTAGAAACTACTTCACTGTATTCCTTTTAAAATGTTTTGCATTTGCACAAGGTTCAAGTTACATCAAAAAGTCAGAAGATTTGGTAAAATTTAGAAATATAACTTCCTTTCAACAGAACAAATGTTAGAGGCAGCAACAGTCCTAGTTACCTTATCTGACTCCAGAGTTTCAACATGGATACCTTTTGGATACCTACATCAGAACAAATGAAAAGTAAATACAAATAGCTATTAATTTGGCATTTAGCAAACTGGAACCACAGCAGTGATTCAGTAAGTGCATGTTTCATTTCATACTTAAGTCTTAAGTGCAAAAGAACTAGTAAAAGTTTTTTTAACTTAAAATAATGGAAAATTTGAGGCAATTGGCTAGTTTAATTGGCCTCCTTACACTACCTAACAGTAACCAGCACTAGAATACATTATCTTATGCAATTTCCCATCCTATTACTATGGGACTTACAGCTTCTTATTTTAGTAATATTAAGTAAACATCATCTTGCTATTTCATCACAATCTAGAATTTTGCCTTTCAAGAAATCCAAACCAGAAATACTGGTGAGAATGCTCTCATTTACTTGCAGTCACAAGACAGCTTTTTGGGAGACTGTATACCTTTAATATGTCACTTATTTTAGGATTTATAAACAATCCTGAACTTCTCTGTTAACAGTAGACTTCAATAGGAATTATTAACTCAAGTATCATTACCTCTGCTACAGGGTTGCATCCACAATCACACCGAATTTCTAAAGTACTACCATACACAGAGCATCCAACTGATAGCAAAGTAAGAGAACAATGTCTTTTACCGCTTAACCAGTAGCAATTACTGTCATTTTCCCATTACAGTGAACTAACCACAACTGCAGAACCACTGCAGAACCAGCATGTTTCCTTGCCCTCTGGCTACTCCTCAAATTAGGACTGGAGAGCACATACCCAGGCACTTGTGTCCTCTCCATCCTGGCTCCTCAGAGGTTGGAGCCTCACTCACAAGCTGCCTCACTTCACAAACCTTGGATGCATCAGAAAACTGATGCACAAGAGAACACTTCAGTACAGAAAATGACCCGTGAGAAGTTCAGGGCACAAAGGCAATAAAACATCAGTGTTTTCTGCTTTAATTATCTCCATGTGAACTTCACAACTTGGCTTTCCCTCACCAACACACACACACACAGTGTGCACAGTTTCTGGATGTTAAAAAGTACAACTCCAGAACACATTCTTCCACCCACTGGGAGGAGGTGCAAGGATTAGTGTCAGACAAGCATAAATCTACGTGCTACTGGAACCAATAGGTATTCTGTCAATGTATTAAAAAACCCACACTGAAAAGTCCTTGAAAGCACCCCGGGTGTTTTCAGATTAGTTCTCAAGCTCATTTCTTCAGATTCCATTTTATAGGGAGAAGGTTTATTTTATCCACTTCCAGTGTAAGCAACAGAGTGCCAGATTCAGTGCTGCAACACTGAACTAACTAAAGGTACAAAATTTACTTCTACTGTATTTCCCACATTTTACTAGTGCAGTCAAAACAATGAAAATCTTACTCTACAGCCTTAGTGTTTCTCCTAAGGCCTTAAGGGATACTTTTAGGCAACATAATAAGTTCCCAGAAGTGCTTATGTTTGGCATCTTAACAGAAAACTATAAACATACCAGTACTACTATAGGCCTACCAGTTTTTCAGGTAAAGCCCACAATCTGTATAAGCACATGCACTAAAAACTCACTAAAAACCCGGCAAGTTGCATTTGTTACATAACTCTAGGCTGTGCTGTTCTGTTCTGTTCAGAGATTTTAGACAGGAATAATAAAATAAATACTGAGGTTGAAAATATTCAAATGAATCATCACAAATAAGTTCTTCAGAACATTATAAAAGCCTTCTTTTATAGGACAAAAAAAGGATAAATGAATCACCCAAGGTTAAGTAAATAAGATCTTACCCAGATTTCTTATAAAAAATACTAAAAATATACAGTAAGGCAGTATTACCAGTAACTTACTTCCAGCTCAAGGTCTGATAAATTAATTTCCTTTGAAATCTAAAACCAAAAGACAATTTTGTTACTAATAATCCTCTTACAGACTGTTTTCAAGTAATTATGTACAGTTCAAGCTGACTCCATGTTCATTTGTAGAAAGATTTTTAAAGCCAAACTCAAAGCTACCAGAACCAAGAGACTGGGAAGCGTTTCACTGACTTCTGAGCTGCAAAGGCATTTACACCATTTTGTGGATATCCACAGATCTTCTTATTCAGCATCACTTAATAGAGATACAGGGATGATATGTTACCCTCAGCTCACAAAGTTCTGCTATTTCCACATTCAATTTTTTCTTAAATTCTTTTATTCTCCAAACATCTGGACCTCAAAGCTAAACAGATTTTTGGGAAGGAGTCCTACTAGAAACAGTCACACACGGTCAACTACAAATAACTGATAGCTCAATAGATGTGAAAAGTTTGTTTCTAAAATGCATATCCAAGGCCTATGGAAAACTTCAGCAACAGCAACAGAAGGGTCACATATGCAAGACATTTCTTGCCTGTACTTAATTATGTTGCCACCACATGCAGAAGTTACAGCTCATAGAGCAGACTATGACACCCATATACATTGCCACACTTTCTTAACATGCAGAAATTAGTCAAATGTAAGTTTTGTTGCAGTCATTCCAAGTAAAGACAGCCTTCTTTGTCACTTCCCTAATTCTCTGTGATCCACACAAAAATTTTTTTAGAAGATATGCAATTTCAGAAACTCACCCTGTACAAGGCTCCAGTTCCAAACTTTCACTTTCTTCATTCTTTAAAAAGTCTTCTATCTGTTCCCTAGTAGAAATAGATTATTTCCTTCTATATTTATACTGTTTCAGTTTTTTTTAAGTTTACAGCTCTCCCCAAAAGACAAGAAAACATTTCATGACAAAAAGAGCAGCATTTTAAAACTGGTGGCCTAATAAAAATGGCTTCAACTTGCAAAAATATCACCACTGTTCACATTTTAGTTTCAACATCAGAGGATATTAAACAATTTCACTTACACTACTTTCTCAACAAATTTTTTCTGATCTTCAGGGATTGTTACGGGACACTTTGTGGAATTAGGAGAAACGTATGACAGAGATGCTGCACCATTGGCTTGAGAACGTTTTTCATCATACTGTTCCCTTAGCTGTCTTTCTTCTTCCTGATTTAAATATGGAATTCCTAACAACACAAAACAAAAAAAAAAGGCAAGAGCTTATCAGAGACAAATTAGGGATGTGTTGGGATTCAGCAGAGACTTATTGCTAATCAAGTATTTGCCACTCATAGCCCTGAGGGCTGACAGCAAACCCTCCCCTTTCAGCCACCTGTCCTAGACCCCACTCATCAGCTGGTACCACTGGTCCAGGACTGCAGAGCCAGAGATCCCAAGCACAACAATATTCAGCACCACCTGCAGCAGCCCTATTACAGTGCACTGATACCTCTTCTAAAACGTTCCTACTGATCCATTACTACGGATGTCTCTATTCATGCTTTGCCACTACACAACACCCAACCGAACACTCCTGTACGGAGGAATTCTATTCTGTTGAACCTTTACTCCCTTGGAAAGAGACTTACTATCAGCACAACAGTAGATAAGAATAATTCAAGAACTTCATTGTGTGTTAAGAGATTATCATGAATAGCAGCCTTTTTATTTCTTGCAGAAAACAATGAAAGGTGTCATCATAAAAGAAAAACCCAATCAACTCACCATTGCGAAAAACTTTATTAAAATCAAATCCTTGGTTTGCTAAAAAATCTATACTTGAACTCTGCAACAAAAGAAAAAGAATTTAAAATTGGCCAAAGTAGCTGTGGCACAAAAGATCAATTCAGTTGCTTTCATACTTTTTAGGAAATTATAAAAAGTTCTCAGTCAAGAGCAACCAAGTTTCTGACCCTAAAGAAGCCACTGAGAATTTAGACAATGCTACTTTTGCTATTTACTTTCAGCTTCCATAGAACAATAAATATCCTAATGGATAGAGATGAAAGAATGAGTTTTGTGGAAAGAGGAAACTAAAGACAGAAAATGTTCAGGAGAACAAATATGAGACCAGAAAAATGCTAGCGAGAGCCTGGGAAGCAGTAAAAGCCAAATAAGAAGATGGGAATAAAGGATAAAAAGTCAAAAAAAACAGAATCTTCTTGCCAGGTTTGGAATACTATCTCCAATTCCAGAAACTACACAATGGAATATGTAACAAGATTTAAAAACTAAAGTCAAAGATATTCCTTTAAAGCTCATTTTCAAGGATTGCTCTTAACTGATATTTATTTCTCTTATAAGTAAAAAAAAACAAAACCAAACTTCAGAAACTCCTGTTTTTCTACCTTTTAAACCAAAGTTTGCTGCAGGTATACCTTAACCAAACAAAATCAAACTTGTTTTTCTACTAACCTGACAGACAAACTTGACATCTGGTGAATTTCTGTTAAAGGGTTTTGGAAAAATATAGAAATTAAATGACTTCATTATATACCTGTGGAGAAGACGAGTTGCATGTCAATAGAGCTTATCAGTATTACTTTAGAAAATCCTCAATTAAGAAAACACGAAATAGGAGAATAACATACTTTTGTTCTGTGTCATCATATTTAAAAGTGCAAAGGCCAAACTGAAAGAGCAAAAAGTCCATGGAATGCTGGAAAGGAAAGGAAAACTCTGCATGAGAATAAGACAGGTACACATTTAAAGATCACCAGGGTGCATTCACATGTGATTTCCCTCCATTTAAAAATTAATTGAATCTTCTTAAGCCACATCTGTTTTTTTCTGTTAATTTTAAAGTAAACCCACCAGAGTTTTTCAACTAGTTTTTATCTCCATTTAATCATCCCACTGTTGCCCAAAGATGATTTGTAGTATGCACTTCCACTCCATAAACACACAAGAAGAGGGAAGTCCCATCTCTCTCTCGTTGCTCACACACGAGATGCTGCACCTAAAGCAGCTCTCGGTCCCCTTCTCCATGGACATTTACCTCCCCTCCAGTGTGAGAGCAGGCTGTGACACACAGTGGTGGACACCGTTTTCAAATACATGTAATAATATGTTTAATATTCTTCTAATCCATATGGCTTACACTGGATACAGGGCATTCAAAACTAGTCCTCTTCTCTTGAGTATAAAGATCAAAAATATCAATTAAGCAAGTTATCAGATATTAAAAGTAAAGTTTTAAGAAGGTGGCAACAAAGAATTTGTGTCTGGCTTTCGATACACCAGACTTCTTAAAACTATTAACAGAGATTGACTGGGCCTGCAGAGCATGAATTGTCAGCTCTGAAGCCCTCAAAGGCTCATTCAGCCAGGGAAGTTTGGGAAGGACCCTAGTCCTGATGGAGCTTCTCTTCACACTGAATTCCTCTTACCCAATCCCTCTTTGAAATCATAAATATTAACACATTCAACATTCTTTAACAAGTTCTATGCCTTTACTTCCTCTGTGTGAGGAATCATCTCAGTCTCTTCAAATCCTGACTGCTGCAAGTTTAATGAACCATTCCCCAATTTTTGTGTTAGCAGAAGACAAAACTAGCAAACCCCATCTGCTCTGTGTAACTCAGTTTTAGACCTGTGCCATATTTCCCTGTGTTGTCTCCATTATGAACTAAGGTGTTCTAGTCTTTTTCCAGAATTTGCATTTTAGTCAATGTAAACACTTTACCTTTTTAAGTTTCTTATACCTTTCTTCTGGAGTGTCAAAGCCATTTGTTAATGCGCTAACAGAAGGCCCATCGCTGATCCCTGAAAAAGTAGAACATATTTTGCTTTGGGTAAGCTTTTCAAAATTAGCCACAGCGAAGAAATGCAACAACCGATAATTTAAGAAAAACGTTTTCATTTAAACTGTATGTTCCACTTATTTCAGCTGAGAAGGATCTCCTCCTGCAGAAAAGCCACCCATTTTAACAGCAGTGTTCCAGCAGCAAAGCTCTCCTGCAGAAGTTCTGCCCTTCTGGTGCCTGCTCCACATGCAAAGACCTACCAGTAACATAATGGACATGGGCTTCACAACAGGATCAAAGCCAAACTAAAAATGGGACGAGTGCTCTCCAGAGATTTACTCAGTGACTCGGCCACTTTAACCCACACATAACAACAACCACCGTGTTTCTGTAAGCACCACATCTACCAAAAGCTAGTCTTGATCCCATTTATGGCTCAAGATCCATACGAAACATGCACCACGGATGACTGACCTCTATATCCCAAAAACAAAACACCTATTACAGCATCTCCCTGATGCACATATCCCTGGGGTTTACAAATACACAAGTTTTTACTGCCGCCTTTCCGTGCCCAAACGCTTGCTGGGCCTCCCTCACTCACCTGAGCCTCTTGCTTACATGACACAATATAATACCTCCTTTTTTTTTTCCGCCTCCTCAGCTGCAAATGAAGATCAATTAACACGTGTAAGCCTGCAGCTGGGAGGGCGCAGAGGCAGCACGAGGGGTATCCTTTGACCAAACCCTCGCTGCCGCGGCCCCGCCGCTCCCCGCCAGCCCTGAGGCGGCCGCGGCAGCGCCGGCACCGCCGCCCGCGAGCGGCCCTACCTGAGAACTCCCCGTCGATGGCCACGAAGTCCGACTCTTCAACGGCTTCGTACACCTTGCTTAGGTTATCCTTAAAATCTGCGGGGAGAGCGGTAAAACACAGCTGAGGGCCCGCAGGACCCCCCGGGCCCCTCCCGCCTCAGGGCCGCCCTGAGGGCCGGGGAGCGGCGGGGACCCCTCGCCATGAGGGAGAGGCGGCCGGGCCGCGGTNACACGGGCTGGAGATCGGGCCGGGCCCGGGCGGGCAGCGTACGGCGAGCCCCGGTGCCGGGCCCTGGGCGCGGCCCTGCCGTGTGGGCCGGGGGAAGGCACCCCGCCTCCGCCGGTGGCACTCACCCTGAGCGCTGGGAGCGCACCGCCGGTAATCCCCACAACTGCGGGAATTGCAAAAGCCTTGTGGTTTCAAAGGCATCGCACGTTCGTGTTAAATCCCGCCTTCCCGCCCTACAAGCCCTTTGTTTCTCGTCCACAAAAATCCTTTGTGTAATGTATCCTTTTGCTCTTGGATTAGTTGCTTCCCAGCCTGGAATGTCCAGTGCTGGTTGGTCTTTGTAATTTCGAACATCCTGTCCTCTTGCAAAAGTTGCCTTCTGTTTCCAGTCTGTTTTCACCTGCCAAACCTCTATCCCGTATCTAAAAGTTAGAAAATTCTCAGTAAGTTAAGCAAAAATGCAAGGTTCTTATTACATTAGAAGCATAGGTGACTTTGGCCTAAAATAATTCTACGTTAGTTCTTCATTAACTGTTTTCTATTTAAGTGTTAGTTTATTAACATCTTTAAACCTTACAGGAAAAACTTAGCCATACTAATAAATCCAGGCTTAATTGGGAGTGTACACAATTTAGCAGCTTCTTCAATACACAACCTTGAACAGCTCTGATCCAGTTGTCAGATGTCAGAGCCCACAGAGCCCTCACCCTTCAGGCAGAGATGTGCAACCAGCACCAGCAAGGGAGAAGGGCTGGGAATGTGCTGGGGAGACACCTGAGGGTCCTGGGGAACTGCTGTGGTGGTGCGTTAGCAATGACAGCTCCAGAGGAGCCAAGGGCTTGGAGCATTACAGAAGCGTTTGCCTTCCTGGTAAAGCCAGCACTTTGACATATAATCCTATAATAACAAACTTTCTGCTCAGCAAGGTGTCCCTGTACCAGAGCTGTGGGAGGAGGAGCTGCCCCCAAGAGCTGCCCCCAAGAGCTGCCCAAGGGCCAGGGCAGGAGGCGAAGACACCAGGAGAGTCCAGTGAGTTCAGTGTTATGTGCTGCAGGGTTAGAGTTCACGTGAAGCATCTTCTCCAGAATTCCAGCAGAATGAAAACAAGCACAAAAACCTCCATAAAGTGAGAGGCAGTTTGTGCATAGAGAAGAAGATAAAGAATTATGCAGGACTTAGTGGAGAGAGCTTTTAAATATCTTCAAGATTAAGTTTTGCCTTTTCAGTGTAAGCAATTTATTCTACACATACTTCAAGCAAATCATCTAGGATGATTAAATGGTGCCCAGAAAGATGTTAGTTAAAATAATAGCAGAGATGTTTCTATATTATTACAGTAAATTGCCTGAAGCCTAAGATTTTCATGTTATTCTTGTTTTTTAACACATGTTCCTGCAGTTTCTAATTACAGTGCTCATCACACTTTAAAGTGGTTGATGGCTGTTTAGAAACCTGACGTTTCCCCCCAAATCCAGGATTTCCTAGCTGACAAATCCAGGAACACTTTGCTTCATTCACCTATAGAATAAAGTTAATCTGCAAGTAGAACGAACCCCAGAGTCCAACCTGGCTACAACCTCCTTTCAGGTGGTTGCAGAGAATGAATCACTCAATTTTCTTTGGACTCTAGTCAAGAAGAATTGCGGTAAGGGAACAGAGACTGATATAAAGAATTGTGAATGTGTGTATTTATGGATACACTCTCATGTGGTAAAAATAGTCTCTGTGCTGTGTTAGCACTGAGATCGAGTTAGCACCTGAAAGGCTCATTGACATCTGAGAATACGCCTCAAACCTTCATTGCAAAATAAGTAATGTCGTAAAACAAACCCTGAGCACAGCTGCTGCGAAGGAAGGTTACCTGGGTGCGCAGCCAGCAAACGCACCGAAGTTCTCGCGGATATGGCAACGAGTGTATTGACAAAACCGTGAGTGTAGCGCAGCTCGCGTCCGGGTGGAAAGCTTGGGCATACGGCGCTTTAAGAAGAATGCGAACGAGGAGGTGTCGGGGGACGGGGCGGGACCAGGGTGGGCTGGCTCCTGCTGGGGTCGGGCTGGGGCTGGCCCTGCTCATCCCACCCGTGCCCAGCCCACCCGTGCCCATCCCACTCCAGCCCAGTCCAGCTCTGCCCATCCCAGTCCATCCTTGCCCTGCCCAGTCCAGCCCAGTCCATCCCAGCCCGCCCAGCCTTGGAGGAGGAGGCGGCTCGGGGGGAGGAAGCTGCAGCCGCAGAGAGGAGCTGGGACTCGTTCTGCTGCTGGTTCCTATTTGGTGGAGACCGAGCGGGGAAAGATCTTTCCACCCACGGAAATCCTGTTGGCGCTGCCTTCCGGGAAAGCTGGAAGAATGTTTCTAGGTGCAAAAGCTTGGGTTTATTTCTGCTCGTGTAGGTGCTGTTTCAGGTTTGTGTTTCAGGAGACAGCGGCCTGTGCTTTGCCGGGAAATGCAGGTTTGTAAGCGGCCCGAGGGTTTTAGTTTCGCTATTGTATTTCTGTCCTTGGTGGTTGGTTGGTGGGTTTGTTTTGTTTGACATTTGTGCTCGTTACCGGCTTGCAGGCTTACCTGTTTGTGCTTGATCTGGGTGGCCAGTTGGTAGTAAGCTGGAGCCCCATGGTGGAGACCGTAATCCTATTTTGGTTTGGTAGTGCCTGAGGAGAACAACGTGTAGTTTTTGGTATCTTCTAACATATCCTGAGTGATGAGTGAGTGATCTGGATCAGTGTTTTTCTTAAGACACTAGATATTGCCATCTGAGAATGCAACAGGAACATCAAGCAAATACATTTGTATTTTTGGTAAGCCTGGAACAGTCTTCGGCTCTCCTTGTCTGTGCATTTTCTGAAATACTAACCAAGTGTTAACTACCAGTACATTAATGCGGGGCTCAGACCTTCACTGAAATGGAAGCAGATCTATCCCTTGTAATTCTGAAGCATATGACTTTGTGAATCAAACTTTCCTTTTTTTTGAGCATTGCTCAGCAATGTCTAGCATTGACCATTGTAAGTAATGTTTTATTCTGTATGCTTGGAAAGAAGAGGGATGAAGTAAGTTAGATCATTGTGCTAATGCTGGTGTTTTATCTTTGTATTCTCCGATAATATTTTCTAATGATATTTATTTTGATCGGTGTCTTTGACTAAAACCTTGATTAAAGATACTGTCAAAAGACATGTGAGACAGTGAGTTATTTTGTTTCGCTTTCATGTGTTTCCTAACAGAGAGAAAACTATAGGGAGATTGAACCCAGCTGGTTACATCTGGAGTCTGGTTTTGATTGTAGTTTGCAATGAATGTGTTGTTGAAAAAGTAGGTCATGTTTCATTTTGGGGGCGGGCTGAGTTGTGTGGAAAGTTTAAAACCATCCAAGCGGCAAAAGCAGTTCAATGATAAATTAACACTGCTTACAATTCTAAACTTCTATCATAACTTTTTCCTTAATGAGGTTTATTCTGTTGCTTTGCAGAAGTAATGCCTTACCTCTTCTGAAGATCTAAGAGAGCTTTCTGTTTTTGTAAAGCATAAAAGAAAATGGAGGAAGATGACACCTTACAAGGGGAAATGGAGGGGGCAGGAGTTGAAGCACATGCTGCCCCTGACATGGGTCGGCAGATCTCGGTCAGTGAGTTCCTGTGCCACTGCTGTTACGACATCCTGGTCAATCCCACCACCCTGAACTGTGGGCACAGTTTCTGCAGGCATTGCCTGGCGTTGTGGTGGGTTTCATCCAAGAAGAATGAGTGCCCCGAGTGCAGAGAAAAATGGGAAGGATTCCCCAAAGTCAACATCCTGCTCAGGTGAGAGCGTTACTTTGTGACTGCCTTTTTTGGATAAATCAAACCACTGAAATTAGCGGTCTGGTTTCTTGAGTTTGCTGCAGAATTTTTTAGTTTATGGGTAATCTGAACTGTCACAAGGACATTTAAATCCCAAAGTTGTTCATGTTCTGCATTTGTACTGAACTGCTCAAGCACATTTTTCTGCATGGAACTAAGGGGTGGGTTGGTTGGTTGGTTTTGTTTGGGAAGGTAGGGTAGGGCAGGTTTCTTCTGAATTTTTTGGGGAGATAGGAGGGATTCTTTTTTAGTATTGAGACCCTTGAATCTTCTAATATAGCTGATTGTTTTCTAATAATTCCAACTTAGATTGATCTTTGATAATTGTGTAGTTATTTCTGTAATAGGAATTATTTATAGGAAGTAATGTGATCATATTGCAGAGCAAAGCTAGAAATACCTGGTTGCTTTCTTGAATTACCCACAAGCTCTTTTGTTAATAATACTTCATCCCAGGTTAATAATATTTTAATAAACAGATGGTAGGATTGAGGGTAGGTTCTTACATTGTCTTTTGCTTACCATTTTTTAATAATTAAAGCTTGCCAGTAGCACACAGAATTCTGATTTTATGTAAGAAATAAGTTGGGGGGAGTTATATGGTATTTTAACTTTAGAAGCCAAGGAAAATGTTGTTTGGAAGTAATGGATACAAGTTTAAGTTTACTAAGTCTTAATAACAATTTTTTTCTTGTTTACAAAGATGATAGTCTTCAGTAGACTCTGGAAAACAACAATCAAAAAATGAGTCCCTTTTCTGAATATTAAGCCTCAATGGTTGTAGTACAATAACAAATATTTTTCCCACTAGGGATGTTGTTGAAAAGCTATTTTCTGATGCCATTGAACAAAGAAAAGAAGATATCCAACAAAACAGTGATGTAGCACACAGCTTAGCAACCTTCCAAAAATATGGGAATGACCAGATCCCTACAGTTCCAAACACAGGAAGAATTAATCCTCGAGGAGGAGGGTTTTTCTCAGGCGTTCTGACAGCTTTAACTTGTGTAGCAGTAAGTTTCCTCTGGTTGGTTTTCCATATTTACTTAATTAAGCATGCAGTTAAATATTCTTAAGTTACATGCACATAAAAAAATTGTCAGCACAGAAGAGCCTTCAGCTGAGCCGAGTAAATAAAGTGGCTGTCAGAGGTGTGCCATGTACAGCAAATGGAAGTTAGACAGAGTGGGTAGAACTTCAAGATACTTCCGTGGAACCTGAA
This sequence comes from Sclerurus mexicanus, assembly GCA_013396755.1. Taxonomy (NCBI): domain Eukaryota; kingdom Metazoa; phylum Chordata; class Aves; order Passeriformes; family Furnariidae; genus Sclerurus; species Sclerurus mexicanus. Next base: position 2,840,412 of record VWZF01003891.1, on the reverse strand, counting down.
TATCCTAGGGCCCAGGAAATGGAAGATCCTACATGTCAAGCCTCTTATTGTGTGTTTATATCATTAATGCATTTGCTATGCAGGTAAAAGATCTTTTTTTTAATCCACTCATAGGTAGTTCTACTTGGCTATCACTGGAGCAGCAGAGAATTTGAAGAAGATCTTCTTGTCCATAAGCCTGTTGCTAAATGGAGTGCTGAGGAAGTGATACTCTGGCTAGAGCAGCTGGGCCCATGGGCCTCATATTACAAAGAAGGATTTTTACTGGAGAAAGTGAATGGAAGGTGAGAGGCCTGATGGCCAAGAACAACTACGGTGTGGTTGGACTACTGATGGAAACATTAGGGATGGCTCATTGTGAAGTGGCTCTACTCCGTTCCATGGGTTGTGGGAATATTCTGTTGATGTACCAGAATAAATTTCAGGGGGAATGTTAACAATTGTTGGTGAAAACTTTAGTGGTAGGTACTAAGCAAGCTACTTGAAAATTTTCTAAGAACTTCTTAAAATGCTGACAGTGCAGACTGAATTTATACTGAGAGTAAAATTCTACTTATGTGCTATCCACCCCTCCCACCTTCCCTTTCTTCTGGAGGTATGCGTGTGCTACATGCACTGTGGCATTCCACCTAAGAGGTGTGCTGAAAGCAGGCAAGAGGAAACTGGAAAAGAAGGATATTTAAAACCCAGGTTCTGTGATGCAGTTGTAGAACACTTGATGTGGACACTTATGATCCTTAAGGTCCCTTCCCACCCAAAGCATTCTGTGATTCTGTAATCCAAAAGGTGCCACCTTCTCTCAGTACCTTTTTGTTTCAGCATGCAGTTGCTTATTTGTAAGTCATATCTTTCTGGTGGAGAGACACTGTTTACCTTCTGAATTCTTCCCCTTCTGTAGGCTCCTCCTAACGCTGACAGAGGAGGATTTCACCAAAGAGCCTTACAGTATAGAGAACAGTAACCACAGGAGAGCTATTATGGCAGAACTGGAATGTGTGAAAGCCTTAGGTGTTAAACCACCACAGAACCTTTGGGAATATAAGGTAAATTTTATGTAAAGTGTGTCATGCATATTAACTATTTTAAAAATAATATCTTTAAAAGAAGATTCTCTTAAAGCCAGGAGGACTGTTAGAGTAGTGGAATTACCCTTGTAAAAACTGCTCAGTTTAATGAAATATATTTGAAAAATGATCTAAGAACTGGCACGTCCCTTTCATTTTATTTTTTCACTGATTAAAACTTGATGATTTGATACCTTTCAGGCTGTAAATCCAGGAAAATCACTCTTCCTTCTGTATGCACTGAAGAGTTCTCCAAGACTCAGTATGTTATACCTGTATTTGTTTGATTATGCAGAAGCTTTCCTACCTTTCATCCACACAATTTGTCCTATGCAAGAAGACAAGGATGAAAGTATTGTCACAAAACTGCTGGTAAGTGTTCAAAATATTAAACGTGCTACTTGCTTTAGTTATAAGCATTTTAAGACAAGCAGCATAAAAACACATGATGTAATTATTCACTATTTCATCTCTTTACCTATGACTTTAAAAACAACAGACCTACAGAGTAAGTGGTTCCTTGATTTTATTTTATGTGATCACCAGTGTTGCAGCCAGTACCTTTAATAAGACTGATTTAAGGCTTTTAAGACTTTAAATTTGTGAAACTCATCCTTCTGAAGTTCACAAGACTACAGAAAGGCTCTTCACTCAAATTACCTGTATTTTAATAAATGGCATTTTAAGGTCTGGCTGGCTGTGATGTTCTAATCTAATGGAAATTACTGTGTTATAGTATTAACTGCCAGCAAGTATAATGAAGATAAATTGCTGCTTTCAATGTATGAAAAAACAGCTTTTCAACAAAAGACTAGTGGAAATAAGCCAGTATTGTGTCTGTTTAATAGAAAATTGGTTAACAGTCTTTTTATCCTAATTTACAGGACCTTAAAGATCCTTCTAGGAAACAATGGAGAGAATTCATTGTAAAGTATTTATTTTTGCCATACCAGTTGATAGCTGAATTTGCTTGGGATTGGCTGGATGTGCACTACTGGACATCAAGATTTATAATTGTAAATGCCATGCTGCTCTCTGTGCTGGAATTATTCTCATTTTGGAGGCTCTGGTCGAGAAGAGAATTGAAGTAAGTGTTACTGAGCTGCCTGAAGAGGGTAGGAAGTACATGGCCTTAGAAATAGAGAGCAACACTTAGGATTTCACAGTTGCTCACTGAAATGACAGTGCCTAACCATAACTCTGAGGGTAATAAGAACATGTGAATCTGAATTGCCACATAGGCTAATACTTTTGAATATCTGTATTTGTGCGAGTGTTTGAAAGGGTTTCTTGCAGCTGGTTTTACTTATCAGATGTAGCAAATGCAGAAACAGTAATAAGCATGTTCTTAACCATTGGGAAATATCAACCCTTACCTTGAGAACTGCCTTTCATGGTAACTGGTATAAGCTGTCAGCTCAGAACTAAATGCATCAGAATTTTGTCATGATAAGCTTACAGTGTAGTTATTAAAGGATGAGTCCTCAGAACCATAAGTAAGTTTGGGTATGCTGATACTATTTCTGATAAGTGACCAGAATTTCTGTTTTCTGTTACTACTTTAGTAAGTTGTACTCAAGCACAGTAATATTACTTCATAGTAGCTGTGATCTTTTATTTCTAGTTTTTAGAACCTGCATGGGAGCAATTCTTGTTTTGGAGTGTAGTGGGTTTTCCCTTTGGCAGCCACCAGGGGACAGGAGGTGCCCAGAGGAGCACTGGGGACATGGAATCACCGGGGGCAGGGCTGGAATGTGGCACTGGAGCCTGCTGGGCTTTGGGGTCTAAGTACACTGACTTAATGCTTCCTCTTCAAATCTGGTACTACTGGGTTGTAGGGAAGCTTTTCCTGGAGTGCAAAATGATGTTTTACAGGTAAAGGGTTAAGTCATTTAAGGCTGCAGCACCTCTTAGCATTTCTTAGAATGCGTAAAAACAAACCAGGAAGTTCCTCTAAGCCTCTCCCTTTCCTTTTTCACAGGACTATTCCTCACAGAATGTGGAGGCATTTCTGGAAAGTCTCAACCCAGGGTCTTTTTGTTGCCATTTTTTGGCCTTTTATTCCTCAGTTTGTCTGCAATTGTTTGTTTTACTGGGCCTTGTATTTTAACCCAATTATAAACATTGATCTTGTGGTTGCAGAGGTGAGGCGTCTGGAGACACAAGTGCAGTAATTGGCATTGGAACTTTTGGGCTGTTTAACTTCTAAAAATGGACATTTGAAATAAGCTTTGATTTTCTTCTTTATGTATGTGGCAGTGAAAGTGGTGGATTATGTTAATTTAAACATACAAAAAAGCCTTAAGGTAAGTTGCTATTAAAGCAGCTGAGTCCAAATTGGAGGATGGGCTCTGGTATCCAGAAGGGATTTTCTATTGGTAAAAAAACACACATTCCTGTGTTAGCCATGTGAAACTCATGCAGGCATCTTGCCCTATTTTTGATCAGAGCAAACTTCTCTTTTCTGTTCGGCGAATTCCTTATATTTTCAAGCCTGCCTTGAAGTCTTCAGAGCTGCTACAGTGATTTCTTCTTTTTCTTTTTAAACGTAGCATTTCATCCCAGCAGTGTGTTCCTCAAGTTTGTCAAAGGGAATGCCCGTCCTGGATAGGCTTGGTATTGAAAGTGCATCAGTTATTTCAGTCTTCTTTACATGTCAGGTTGAGACTGTCCTATCACAGCTTCCCAGTAGAGTTTGTTCTAAAATTCCTGCTCTTGAGGGCAAAGACTGCTTGAGTTTTCTCATCTTTTGGAAAAGGTGGTGATTGCCATAGAAAAAAATTTATTCAGATCAGTTGCACTTCATCAATAGCTCCTGTAATGGTTTCCTCCCAAACTGTGTTGCTGGTTCTTAAATTCAGGGTTATCTCTTAAAGAGGATTATTTTGGAAAAGTGACCTGACACTGTAATTGCATCTTACTGCAATATGATGTGTGTCTACATCTGTGAGCAAATATTGACTGGAAAGTTATTTTGTGTAAACAGGATTGACATTTATTTTTTGCCTGAAGAAAAGTTAGATTTTTTGAGAGCTTTATCTTTTTGCATTCTACGTTGGTTTGTTTTGATTTTTTCATTTGTATTGTTAATACGTTTAAATTTGCCTGTTTTGAAAGATTAAAGATCTCTTTTGAAATCTTCACTATTACAGAAGTGGGTTATTTTGCTTGGGTTTGTTTTTTATTTTATATTGAAGTACTTGTCATTAGCTTTGCCGTGTGCAAACCTGTTCTGTGGCTCTATGTCTTTGAGTAAGTTGAGGTGGGTGAAAGTAGACATAAAACACTCCTGGTTCTGTAGCTGTTCAAATTAGCAGATATGAAAAAGTGTATTACTCAGTAATTCACCACGCTGACTCCTTTACCCAAAGGGTTAAAGATGTCTATGAAGTGACCCCAGCTGAAACCACCTTTACACCCTGGTGAGGTATATACATGTCTGAACTTGGTAAACTCATGCTGTCCAAGATCAAACACTGTGGAGAAGGCAGCTGGTCCCAAAGGCTGATGCTTTTTTCATGTATCTCTTTTGGTGATGGTTGGCATTTGCACTTCTAAATCTGGCGCTAAAGTTTTAAGGGTAGAGCTTTTCCCTGTGCTTACAGGTAATTAAAGGTGTACATAGAAAAAGGAGTTTGAGCCATATCAAATGAGCAACCTTTTAGAAAACTATTTAAAAAGTAAATACTAGAAAAAATAGAATTATATTAGGCCTTCTTTAACACAGGTAGGACTGCTTAAGGTGAATGAGATGCAACAGTTAAATTAGGATTTATAATAAGTGTTTAATGTAGATGAGAGGGCTCTTTGTGCTGACATTGTCACTTCACGCATTTTTTCCAGTCAGTTCAAAGTTAACGGATGTGAAGATAAATGTTAGTTGAAGAGTTTGATTTATATTCTGTAGCCAGTGGAAGGAGGATGAAAAGTTCATAGTGAATGATACTGTGAATCTCAATATAAACAAAATTAATTTTGTCAGTTCTTAATCTGAGAAACTCAGATTCCTCTTTAGTCAATAAGAGTGCACTGCAGAAGGTAAATAAGAGGATAGATGTTTACTTTGGCCATTCTTGGGTAGAGAGGCTGAGGTGACACAAAGGAGCATCAACAAGGGAACATCATTTGTTGTCACTACTGTGACAAAAAGTCATTTTAGATTTGAATACATACAGAGTTTTCATGAAGACTGATGTCATACATCTAGTACCTGCACAAAGGCTGAATCTCACCACACATAAAGTCTGGCCACAAAAGGTATTTTCTATGATATGGAGCTCTAGAAAAACATTTGGCAGCTTCACGGTCACATTCACAGGCCATTTTCTGACATTTGTCTTCTAGTGAATCTGAAAGAAAACACAGTAAGTGCCATGTTAGTCTGAAGTCATTAAAAATACCAAATAAAGCATGGTTTGGTTTGGCAACAGTTGATCCGTGGATCAATGAGAGGTTGGCAAGTGAAAATACAATAATCTGATAAAGACCTAAATACTCTTCATGTTGTTTACTGAAGGAACTCCGATTCCTCTTTAGAAGGTGGTATGTGGCCTTCCCTGCCTGCCCTCTTGCTCTAGGGAAGCTTGAGTTTGGGAAGACAGTTTCCATTCACATATCCAGGAATCTACTAAAGGATATATATACACAGGGTGCAAAGATGTTCCACATCCAGCTTCAATTGCCCACCTTTTTTTTAATTAAGGCATTCAGTAAGAAGTGACGTAAAGTGTGTTTAAGTGTGATAAAATCCATGTCTCATCATATTTGTGTTATAATTTTAGTGTCGCAATTGAACAGATTTCTTGACATGAGAGTTTCTTCTTGGCATGAACATTTCCTTCTACAGCAATGTATTTTGGTTTTAGTGTGCCAAGCCAGAAATGTGTGTTTTTTTCTTTCTGCAACTGTCTGTAAACTGAGGAATCCTTGATTAGAGTTTGTCTGAGTATTTAACATTTTAAAAGCCTGGCCAAATCTCTGCTTGAGCAGAGCAAGCATTCAGTCTTGTGAATGAACTCAATTTCTGCCATGAAATGGAAGCATTCTAAATGTATATATGCTGATGCTGCAACTACCTACCCTAAGAGCTCCTCAATAGCACAAGCAGCATAAAAACAAGATAGGATAAAAAAACCCCACAACATGTTACTTCTCCTGTTACTGCTCCAAACTTCATCTTCTCCGTGGTACAACAGGGACTTTGTTTCATCTTTGTTTCTTGACAACGTGCCTACTGTCCTGGGCAGTATTTTAAGATATTGTCAGTTTGTGGACTGGGACAGGAGCAGAATCTTTACAGCCAAATGTAGGCAGACTGTAATGTGACAGGTTAACCAGGTAGTTTGAGAGAAGAGGCTTTGTGCATCTGGTGCAGGGAAGGAAAGGAGCAAGCAGAGATTCTGCATGGGGCAGACGCTGGGGCAAAGTAAAGGTTGAATGTAAAGGAGGAAAGGCAAAACTTTCATTTGTTTTCAGGTCAGGCAAATTCTAACTTGAGTTAGGAAATTGGAGTGTTTGTGTTCTCTCTGAAGGGCCAACTGTGTGGCCTTTAAACCATGGTAGTCAGAAAGTCAGGCTTGTTCTAAACAAATTCATATCAGGGTTTTTGCATATCTGTAGTGAAAATAATAACCAATTCTCAAGCTGATTTGCAGTCTATGTAGAAAATGCAAAATAACTGACCTAGCGCCTGATTTTAAAACCAAAACAAGCAAACAAAAAACAAACAACACACAAACGCCCCCCAAACAAACAGAAAACCCTAACAAGACAAAAAAACCTGCAAATTTTGAGGACTAGTGAGAAGTTATCAAGAGTCTTTGAAGTGTGTTGGAAAACATTTGCTAAAAGCTTGGGAGTTGTGAACAAATAATGTAAAAGCAATGCTGCTTTTTCCTGTTAAACATTTTTTTGTTGGTTTTTTTTTTCCCTTGAGGTCTCCTTGCCCTTCCCCTCCCACAGCGTGGCAGGTGTATTTCAGAACAATCAGACAAAATTTATCAGGATGGGGTCAGCTACCTGCTGCAACTTGTCCACTTGTATCTTGTAAATTTTGTAAATACTTTCAAATGAATTTAACTTCTAGAAATAAACATAGTCATCACATATTTTATTACCTCACTGTTCGAAATTGTAATTATGAATTCATTCATAAGGTGCAGCCACTAGCAGTGACTGTGCAACTGATGGGTGCTAAGTATGCCAAAAACTTGTCCACCATGAACTTAAAAATGGTGTGAAATATTTTCTGTTGAGTATGAAAAGGCTCCTTTTTAAACTGTTGTTCTTTTCTTGTCTCCTGTTTGTAGCTGCTTTCTAGCGGGGGACCTGCAAGGAGTCTAACAAGGGTTCCTCAACAAGTATAAAAGCTGAGTAAAAGGAGGAGGGGTTTGGTTGTGTTTTCTGAAAGGGCAGTAGAAGCCTGTAGGTCAGAATTTTGTTTGCTTATGTGGGGATTAAGAAGAAGCAGCTGCATTCAGTTGGGTGGCATAGCTGTGCTTTCTGGAGGCACAGTGTATCCTGGCCAAAAAAAGTCACAAAAGGAACAACGGTAAAGTAAGAACTTTACAGTTAATTAAGAAAATGCCCTTATTCTATGAAGTCAGTGAGATCATCAGTAGCAGTTAAAAAACACACAACCCTCCCCCCAAACCTCCCAAGTGCTCACTCACCACACACAGCAGAATTGTCTTTGCATTCCCAGTGGTAACTCTCAGTCTTTGGCTGACAACCTGCTTGTTCTGCCTTGCCATAGCAGCAGTCGTGGTTAAAGCAGCACCTGAGAGGAGCACAAATTGTGATTTACGGGCACACCAGCATGTTACTACAGCTGGGAAATAAGGAAAGTCAACATATGTGAATGCACAGTTACCTGCCCAGGAGCCTAGCCAGGGTCATGGTTTAATAGATCACCTGGAAAAAGTCATTACTTTTTCATGTAATCAGTGGTGAGAAAAAATCTGATACACATTGATCTAGTTGAACTTCCACATAGATGAAAATACAAGGAATCCTCGAGGCACTCTCAGTTTTATGTGGGTGTGCCCCTCTCCTAGCCCCTTCCAAGAAAAGAACTGCTAGCTCAGTAACATGAGAAAATTTAGAAAATTGCTCAAAATTATGATTTCAAAGTTGTTCTTGTGATAATTGGCACAATTAATTCATACACGTTCTGTGACATTGTGAAACAACAGTACAGGTAAGCATTAATGCCATATTTTAATGCTTAAAAAAAGCACTAAAACATGCTGGTGTAGAGTCATTGGAAGCCCAGAACAGCAAGTAGGGGAGGTAACAAGGACCAGAAATTATGCAGCTTGTAAATTTTCGCTGCAAACTAATTACCCCTTTTCTTTTTGGACCTGGTGGAAGAACAGGGTGTATCCACAAACTGCATTCATCCCATTTCCTCCTGGTGGCCTGAAACCATCAGGTTACAGTGGACACGTGGTGTTTAGATTGCCTGAGGAATTTGTGTCTGCAGTAGGAAAAGTTAATGCTGTGAGCTCTCACTTTGCAATTACTGCTTTTTCCTGTGCTTATTAAGTAATTACTTGGTAATTCCACACAAATCGCTTTGGAAAGATCCTGTGGTATGTAACAGCTGAACAGCACATGCCCATGAACAAGCTCAATAACTCCATTTCATGCATAGAAATTTTAAAAAAAGGCAAAAAACCCCAGAAAACCCCCCAGGCAATCATTTTCATGTCAGCCAATGTTCAATTATAAATTCAATTGATGATAGTCAATATGCTGAGACTTAGTGCTGAAGAGAAAGGTTTGGTTTTAGAGTTATTTTTCAACAGATTGAATTTTGCATAATTTTTATGTATTATTTTGAATACTAATAAAATAGGAAGTGGTAGTAAAGTCGAGAGACTTTTCAATTGCCTTTTTTTTTTTAATTTTTATTTCTATAGATGTGAATGTTTGAGCTTTACCTCTCCAACAAGGCTTCAGTTATTCAGCTCTTGGTCACACAGCAGCAAAGAAGCTCAATTGTGCTGTGCACCCAGTATTAGTGCAAGGCAAGTTTGAGTTAAAGGCTACCGAAACACAATTTTAACGCTTTGGAGTTTCTTACCGGCCTGAGGTGTGTTTAAACACAGCCCCCTCCTTGATGTTAAAGGTAAGTGATAACAATTTCTATGTGAGCCCCTGGCACCCAGCCCTGGGCGCTCAGTAAGCGGTTGCTCTCACCAGTCCACTGTGTCCTTGGGCCAGCCCCTGCCCCCCAGGCCGCAGTAGCAGCCGTAGCGCAGGAAGGCGAAGGGCGAGCGGCCCGTGGTGCAGCGGATGGCTCCGGCCAACTCCAGGATGCCTCTCCTGCTCCTGGCACGGCCTTCCCCGAAGGTGCCTGCGTACGCTGGGCAGAGAAAACAGGTTTTATTGAATCGAACATGCGAATGCAACACAGTTGGCGTTTTTTGTGGGTTCGAGGTTTTTCTTTTTAAGCATTGGTAACAAATGGCAGTACTTGAAGATGCTGCGGTTTTATTTTTTTATTTTGACACTTTGGGGGCCACACTGGTTGCTCCAGTCCCTTCAGAACTCATCCTGCTCCCATCGAGGCAGGGCAGACTTCAGTCCTTTCCAGTCTCAAAACTGCTGAGGGTCAGCATCTGGTCCGTGGCCAAGCCCCGCAGATCGTTCAGGCCCGCCTGCCCCAAGGGTGGCAGTGTTTTGTCCTATCGTAACCTGCAATTTTGCCCATGTTATTTTGTAGAATGTAACGCTTTACATTGGAACAAACCCGTGCTCTATGATAGGGTTCTGGTTTTCCTCCTTTTCAGACAAATAACTGGTGGGGATGGTGTGCTGGATGTAGAGCAGGGAAATGGGTGGGTGCTTGGACTCCTTTCCAGGGAAATTAGAAAGGTGGGGTTGGAGTTTTTTTCTATTTTGTTTTGTTTGGGTTTTGTTGCTGTTTGAGGGATTCTCACCATTATTTCCCCAGAACAAACCGTATTTAGGAACTGTATTTTAACTGTCCCATGTCAGTACTAAAGCAACAGATCCTGAGCAGCAGAAACTGTTGAGACACCGGGTGACATTTTTAGGGCTCCCTGTCCTGCAGGTTGAACTAATGCATCAAAGACCCTTAAGGGTAATGGGCAGCATCTCCTTGCAGTGCTGGCTCCAAGCCATTTACAGCACATTTTAAGAAGCTGAATGAGTACAAAGTAAATTAGTGGGAGGTTTCTGATTAGTTTCTTACTAATTAAACTAATTATTTATTTTGATATGAGGAGAACAGTTTATAAACCTAGATTCCCAGTACTGGATACAGATTGTGAAAGATTTGATAACTGCTAATACCTGTGAGGGAGACAGACAGCAGAAAAAATATTTAGACTTTGTCACTGAAGGCTTTGAGATTTATTTTCCTACAAAATAACTATATCATTATGCAGTTTTTATATAATCTGTATAATAACATATTCTATTATAGTAGCCCAATAGAGTAATCTATTATAATAGATTATATTACAATAGATTATATGATTAACTATAATCAGTTAAAGGAAAATCTGCCAGAAAAAATACTGTTCCCAGCACAGCTGAGTAACTTGAAATGCGTGGGATGCTCATGACCTCCAGCCCTTGTAATTTCATGGAAACAACGGAACTTCAACACCTCATGAAATCACCTCATTAAGAAATACAGTTGGTTTGTGTGTAAGAATGGTAAAAGACCACTTTAGAAAGAGCAGCTGGGCTTCCTGAGGCAGCAGGTGGTACTTTGCTGACTGGCACCACTCCCAGATCTTTGTCCCTCCTGCTCTGTGGGCAGGTGACCTAGGCAGAAGCGCTGAAATAAAGGTGCTTAAACTGGCACATGCAGCGCTGGCCATTGACTGAAAGCAATCACACCCTGAGGAGTTAGGAAAAGCGTTCCTGCCTGTACTCAGTTGCAGCTTCATTTCAAAACTGCTCCATTGGCACTAAACTTCCTTGCTAAGGGAATAATATCTGTTGTCATGGCTTCTGTCCCATAATATATTGTCTGTATGTTACTGTAATATTTCAGCTTTAGGTAGCAGAGCCTGTTGATTATAAACAGATTATCTTTACCAATAAAGGAAAAGGGAAAAAAATAAGAAATTAATTTTTTGCTAAAAGGTCACATTTCCTATAACATTTTACTCTTGGCAATGGGCTCAATGCAAACATAGTAATTAATTTTGCAGGTGCATGCTCATATTCTTATTGAGATGCACAATTATGATACATAACTACATTAATCATTAGTATCTAATACACTCTATGATGGTTTTGGGGGTTTTAAAAGATTTTTTAAGCCGTTCTTTAAAAGACTCAGGCTACTGAAACATTTTTTTCCAAGTTAAATATGTGTAAGATTTCCTACAGGGATATTTCTCTGTGCAGTCATAGTTCTCCCTCTAGTAGTTCAGAACTTGAACTTTGGGAATAAGCAAGACTTTCTGATGGATCTCCAAGATCCTGCCAAAAGAACTGTATGCCTTACAGGAACTTCGTGGTGTTTGCTTAGATTGTTACCTCTTGTTTCATAAGCCATCAAGAATGGGCTTTTTCAGCTCCTCTTACTGCCCAGACTACTCATATGCTGTCTCCACAAACTGTGGCCACACGGGCGTTTTTCAAAAGGATGAATTTGCCTGTTTTGTTCCCCTGGATGAGGCCTTGGGAAACAGGTGGCTGGCGTTTCCCATCCTCCTCGCTGCCCACGGAGCGCGTGCCTGACTCACAGCCCTCGGAGCACAGCCAGGCCCACTGGAATGAGCGCTCCGAGCTGGCAGAGCAGTGATTCCATGGCTTTTCTGAACATCCTTGCTGAGGTTTGTGCCATGCAAAGGATGAAGTCTGGAGGACAATCAAGATGCAGAAGGAATCACAGGGGCATGCTGAGGTCAGCAGTAGAACTGGGGCAGGGAGCCTTAAGTTGGCCCCATTATACAAGCACCTTACCTGGCTTTAATCATGCCACTGCCTTCCCCAGGTCTGCCTCGTTCCGTGCCCAGAACCTGTTCTAGCAATGAACTGGGGCTCTTGTCCTTAGGATCTGGCTATTTGCAAGATTTGGTGTGGTGAATTTGCAAGGTGTGTAGGAATGTATTAAAAAAAAGGTGCAAGAAGACAAAAGAGAATCTCTTAATTAAGGCAGCAGAATGCTATTGTGGAAAAGTGGATTTTATCCTTACAGCTGTCACAAAGGTTCAGCATGAGGTTAATTTAATCACTTTAAAACGATGCTGTTGATATTTACTAATAGCGTGCTCCCAGCCTGCTGAATATTGTGGGGTTGGAGCACCAAGCCACTGCAATACTCCGCTGAGAGCCAGGCTTTGAGTAGTTGAAGTTCCACATAATTTTAAGTAGTGGTAGGCAAAACTGGGTTCTATGGGAACCTAAAATTAGGGGATGCTTCTTTGTGTCAGCCCACCTACCCCTCAGAAAAAAGGGGTTGATAATACAGTTTCACAGAAGTGTGAAAGAAGTACGTACATTCAGATACCGTACTGATGACCACCTCAGAAAACCTATGAGGAAATGGACTGTAAATTACTACAACTGGTCTTTAATACTGCTTAATAAATGGCACATAGGAGACAAAAAATTAATTAAATATTTGCAAAGTGAGTAATTGGCTGTGCTCAGGTACGAGGCAGGGGTCCTTTAATTACACTCTCACATCATAACTTCTTTATCCAGCCTGACTCACGTTTCAGAGCGGCTCGGGGTTTCGGGGCAGTCCCAGCCCCAGCAGCGCCGGCCCCCGAGCGGCTCGGTGAGCTCTGTGAGCCGAGTGCTCCGAGACAGCTCGCTCGGGCACCCGCGGCGGAGCGGGGCCAGCGCGCTGCCTTTGCACAAGGGGTGTCCTGCATGTGCGAGCTGCAGCCTGGTCTGAGCGCCGACCTCGGCCGGCTCAGCCGCCNGCGCCCCGTGCGGGTGTGAGCCCGAGCGGCGCGGCGCCGGCTATAAAAGGCTGCTTTCTGCCCCGAGCCGGGTCCCCCCGAGCACAAGCCCCACAAGCCGCGCTGTCCATCTGGCCAGAAGGGAGGAGCTGGCGCTGGAGGAGCCGGGAGAGCTGGGACCTGTCACTCGGCGGCGGAGCGCGGGGCAGGCACGGGGGAAGGAGCCCTCCAGCACCCCCCTGCTCTGGCAGCTGTATTTTCTTTTGGAATTACAGCACTTCCTAGGTAGTTGCATCTAGATCTGAGAGTTAAGGTGGCAGGAAACGGTGTTGTAAGTTAGTCGGGTGGTTAATTACCACCAGTGCCGAAGACATGCGCTCTATCTGGAGTCTGCATCTGCCAGACTTCGTCTCCTGATTGCTCCTTTTCTTGGAGGACTAAAGAACAACCAGCTCCTAAACTGGTTTTGGATATTTGTAGCTTGATCAAAGCAACTTTTTAATTGTACCTCAGCCAAAATAGAGTCTCAAAGTGAGTATTGCTTGTACATTATATAATATTTGCATATATTTTTCTGTCCCTTTCCAACTCCTGTATTATTTTGTAAAACCTACAACTGATGCCATATTAGTTTCACTGCCCCTCTCAACACACAGACAATACCATTTGCTTTTATGTGATTTTTTTCCTTGCTCGTACTTCCAACTATTCCTCCAGACCTTTTATCATTGCACTGAAACCAGTGCATTTCCTGTCAGTTGTTCAAGCAATGAGGAGCCCCAAAATTTGGACTATTGATTTTGTGTGCACGTGTGTTTTGTTTTGTGGTGTTCATTTTTTTTCTTGGCATTATTGTATTCCAGGATATTACCTCCACTGGATCCCATTGAGGCCTACAATTCCAGTATATGGGAAGAGAGAGAAAACGAAATTTTTTTTATGGAACTTACCAAGATTTGTTCTTGGTTATGTTGGAGAGCAGCTGGTAGTTTGGTGGGGTGTTTTTGTAGTGAATGGTATTTTCATTAAAGAAATAAAATCTTTTTTCATGAGCATACTGAAGGATAATTCTACTTCTGCATTCGAATGCTCTGATTTCTGTGTTATATCATTCCTCTTTAATCTGGAGGGGTAGAAAATCATATGTGCTATGGTTGCAGCAGACAAAAAGCATGCACAGACAGATCGGTTTTGTTTTTGTCACGCTCTCATTAATCCACGCTCTCTGAAATGTTTGTGTTGGCACTGAAGTTAGGGCAGCGTGGGATAGATGTGGAAGCACATCAATTTAAGGCAGGATATTGATATGCCACTGTACACCTGACAGCCCTTTGTGCAACTGCGTGCAGAGCAGCAGGCGTGGTCCAGCAGCCCGTGGCAGCCGTGCAGGGCGCTGGCAAAGCAGAGGGGTGACAGTGTGACCTTGTCACAGCAGAAGCCAGCGGGGTTCCCACCCGAGTGCTGGTGTTCTGCACGGGCTCCCTGTGTGCCCGGGAGGCCCTGTGGATCCATACCAGGCTGTGACACTGCCAGCCCCAACAGGGAGCAGAGCCACCCTGTGTCTCCCAACAGAGCTGGGCTGGAATACCGCTGAAACGGGATGTGTGGCAACCACAAATGTTGTCCATGACCCCGACAAATCTTGGTAGAAAGCCCATCTATTTGGGATAATTTTTAAAAATTTTTTTTAAGATTTCTTTGCTGCTGCCACCAACTGGGTCAGGGCAATTTTCCTATTACTCATGGAGTCACATCGCTAATTACTGTTACTCTTGGTCTCCTACTGTCACTTCTACTGCATTTGTTTACTGACTCTTCCGGTCAATAAGTCACACCTATTAGAACGTTTTAATGGTCTTCAAGAGCTGCATAATGAAACTTCAGTTGAACAGTATCCCATCCAGCATACCATTGGATATGACAATGAAAACAGTATCCACGGGAGCAAGATGAATTACCTTTCATGTTTGTTCTGCAGGAGACTGACTGATGCAATGTTAGTGCAGCTGATACATTTTTCAATGAAGAAAGGAAAGTAACCTTAAAACCATTGAAAAATCAAGTGAGACTGAAGTGTCAGACTACAGCTGCTTTAGCAGAAAGTACACAAAGATGTGAAGTGACAATAACTACATAAAGTGATGAAGTAAGGAATGCAAATCAGGAGTGCTGTTTCCTATGAGCTGTAGTAAAAGTTCAAAGGAGAACATCTAGTGACACTGGGCAGTGAGGGGGAAATCTGATAGGAGGAGATACTTTTATTGAGAGGGATCTAGGTTGTCCAGCTAACTGCCATGGCATATGGCTAAGAAAAGATATTAATAACAGATTGGAAATTCATGTGGATTACAATGATATAATCATATTTTTTCAACTTAGATTTAGTTCCCTTTAAATTTTCACTTAAAAACTTACGTGGCAGTGCAGACCTGTTATATTTCTTTCTGTAGTGTTCCTTTTCTTCCATTTGAAGCACTTGAAAACTGGTCTAAGTGACAAACGGCATTTTCCTTCTTACTGATGAATTCTTTTTGTCAACTGGAGCTGTGCAGAGGCAGGGACAAGCATTTGCTTTTCAAACAGACTTTCTCAAACAAGGTTGCATGTGCCTAATGATTGCTTCAATTAAGTTGCTTTTAAATCTGAGGAATAGGTTAATATAATTGAGGCACCTAGTTCTGCTGAGAAACATTCTCACAGCATTACTGTTATTGGCAAACTTGTCAAATTAGTTGCAAAAGCCTCATTTCTCAATGTCTGTGATTATGTATATGCAGGAGGATGACAGAGTATATTAATCCAAAATGTTAACATGTTTATGGAAAGTTCTGGAATGGTCTAAAATATAGGTAATGTAAGAGCAAGTTATCCACTGCCCTGTGAGCAGGTGAAGGCAGTGGTTTTCAGAGCAGTGTAACAGTAGATTTACTGCTGACTAAACAGCTGCAAAGCTGTATTTCTGTAGTAACAGTAGTTCCATTACATTTTTTTATTTAGTAAGAGCAGTTATTTTTCCCAAGAAATGAAAAAGCATGGCACCTACCTTGCTCAAATTTATATATACTCTGCATTTACTAGTTGTGAACATCTGTAGTGATGATGAGTATAGAAGCACCAGGGTCCATAGGTGCCTAAGCACAGTCCTACAAAATTAGGATCCTGTAACACTAAGCATGTGGCAATTAAACTCTATGATGTCTTTGCTGTCCCACTGAATTAATGAACTAATAAAGAATGGTGAAAGAAATTATTTTCCCACTGTTAGAGATAGGAACGGAGTCTGTGATTTGCTCAAGGTGCTTTATGATGGCTGTAGCAGAGCTGGGAAACAGGACCTCGGTGTTTGTTCTGCATCCCAGCTTAGATCCCAGATTGGGTTGTTCTGTGGCACGGACTCCTGGAGGAAAAGAAGGAAGGAAACATGTGCCTCACTGTGAGGGTCCCACAATAATTAGAACTGAAGAGCTGCTTCCCAGCAGTCAGTCAACTGTGTTTACTTCATTGCTATACTTCCTAAATGTTCCTGAGCTATTTCACATTTTCTTAAACAGTGGATTGGGACACAGGTTCAGCCTGGAATATATCTCTTAAAAGTGTATGTTTCTCCAGACCCTGAATGTCCAAGTAGTACACAATCAACTTCTTTATCATCGTTGTCTTCATAAAAACCCCCAAACCAAACAGCCTTATTTATTTGAGTATTTGTTTGGAAACATTCAGTGCCTTTCATCCCATTTTTGGAGCTTTGGCTGGCTTTCCTCTCCTTCATGTCCTTCCATCTTCTCTACGTTCCTTTTCACACCCAATGCTTCCTGTTTACCAATGTTCTTTTCAGCTCCTGTTGTTGGGGATGTTGTTCCAAAATGCATGAGAATTGTAAAGCATAGTCTGAAGAGAGAAGTTCCTCTGGAAGATTGGAAAACATTCTGCTAAGCTATTTTGAAGTATTTTGAAACGTGCATGGTTTTATCTCAAATCCATTTCTACCATACAGAACAAAATCCAGCCCTAAGACTGTACCAGCCTATAGTATAACTTGGAATGTATCTCTGGAAGGATGTTTGACTTGCTTTCTTTATATAGGTTACATCAACTTGGATGCTTGAAATGGCTGGTATAATGAGCAGGATGATGGGATAGAGTGACCTCTCAGCACATTTGTGGGTGATACTAAATTGGGGGGAGTGGCTGATACACCAGAGGGCAGGGCTGCTACTCAGATGGACCTAGTCAGACTGGAAAAATGGGCTGTGGGGGACCTCATGAGCTTCAGCAAAGGCAAAGGCAGGCAACTGGGTTGGCATAACCCCACAGCGTGGGACAGGTTGGGAACTGGCTGGATGGAGAGCAGCTTTGCAGAAAAAGAGCTAGGGGCCGTGGTGGATAGGCTGAATGTGAGTCAAAAGTGTGCTCTTGGAGCAAATGTGTCCAGCTGCAAACTGGGCTGAGTGTCACTGGTGGGCTTGGAGGGAAGTGATTCTTCCCCCCTGTCTGTTTGTTTAAATCAAGGAGAGTCAAATACCGAAAGCTTGCCCAGAGAGGCTATGGGAACTCCATCCTGAGAGACACACATAACTCAGGTGAACATGGCCCAAAGCAAGCTGCTGTAACAGGACCTGCTGTAAGGAGAAAGCTGGACTGCAGCCTTGCAGAAGTCCCTTGCCACCTACGGGATTCTGTGATATTGTGATGTGATAGCAGATACCTTCAAATTAGCAGTTCCACCCTGCCAGGGAAAGAGACTCCAATACCACTTTCTTTTTGCCTAAAGGTTTTCAGGAAACCATGGCCTGCAGGCAGGGAAGGCAGTAGGCTTGTTCTACTGCAATAACAAATTAATTGATAATTATTTTTTCCACTTATCACCAACTAATATATGCAAATGCACAGGGGAAATCACCAGTTCTGAATTCAAAGAGACTTGAGACTTTGCCTACTTTTATTATCTAGGCAGCTTTGTCACAAACAGAAGCTGTGCCCTTTTCATAAAGAACTACTTTCCTACCATTTTAACTCACTGTTATGGAATCCCATTTCCATACCTTTGTCCTTGCTGACCATTTCTGAATCTTCTTATAGTCCTGTTTTTACTGAGACTGGAGGGGAAGCCGCAGAATTAATGCAGTGAAGACAGAATATGGATTTACAGAGGTTGTGCAGACTACATTCCACTTAAAAGGGAAGAGAAAGAAATGCACAGATTGTGATATTTTGTAACTTTCCCTTTTACTATGTCTTCTGGCTCTTTGTTGTCTCTAAGTGTTTTAAATTGCTTGAAAATAAAATGGAGAGTTTTCTTACCTGTTCATTGGTTCACTTCCTAATTGTTTTGTTCTTCACCCTGTCAACAGTGAACACCCCGTTGGTCTGGTCTGTATTACAGCTTTCTTTCAGGACCTTTCTGTTCTTGCTGCTTCCTCAGCTGTGAAGAGTTTTATGATAACTGGACACTTAGCAGGATAAACCCCTTGAGTTATGTGTCCATCAAAGGACAGGTCAGTAGAATGTAGGCCTCGTCTGTTCCAGGCTAATCCTCTGTCTTTAAACACCTTAAATGCCATCCAGACAGCTTTGGGAACTGGTAAGTTACTGAATGCACAGGTGAGGGTCAAATAATCCCTGGAAGTACTGAGGGGTGGGGAACACTGAGATTGGCTAGAGAATTTATGAGCAGAAAAGAAGTGAATATAGGAAAACTGGTATTTTAAGACATGTGAGATCAAAAAGGTGCTCAATAGTGCTGAAGAACTGAGCATTTGTCACTTGTCTAGTAGGCTCTGAACATCTTCAAATCTCTGTGGGATGGTCTCCTACTTTTATTCTTTGCTTCTGTAGAGTGATTGGGATGAGGAGTAATTGAACCAAAGAACTGTCAGCACTAACATCATGATTTGCTATACCTGAAATAAAGCAGATGCTTCCGATCAGCCACAAGATGTAAGAGTCATTTGCTGAGAGCATGCACAGAATGTCATGTACAACATGCAGGTCAGTGTTCAGTAACATGTTTGCTGAGCTGCTCTTGTTTAGGCACCAGCTTCTGTTTTGATTTCCAGTGAGAAGTGAGGACTCTCATCTCAATAGAAGGCAAGAGTTTAAATGCATTCTCAAATCTGGGCCATCATGACAAACATATTATTATGTTTTCTGTGTAGGCCTATTTTCAACTGCATTTGGAAGACAACAAATGCCATGGGTACTACACAATATAAACAATTTAGAACAGTTTGTATAACCTGTAATTATAAAGATTTAAGCTTATGCTTCTTTGCAGTGTCAATTACTGGCTTAAGGCAGCTTTTTCCTAAAACTAAGAAAGATTTTATGATTCTATAGGCTTTATATTTCCTTAAAAATGGTCAGTTGTGGACAAGAGAAGACACATTCAAGACACTTGGGAGCAGAAGACTTGTAGGCTCATTGTCACAAAAAGCCAAGAAAACAGCTGAGTCTGAATGAAGCTGCTGAGTTGAAGTCCCAATGCCTTGTACATGTGACAGTGCTCAGGGAAGATGGTGATACTGAACTCTTACAGAGTTCACTGAGTCCAGAGACATATGGAACTGTTGCATAATTTCCATGGTAAGAATTGAAAACCAGCCCCCCAGTGGGTTTGGCAGTCTTAAGACTTGGTCATTCCTGTTGGTTTTATTTTAATACAAGAAGCTGACCTTTGGGTGATCGAGCACTGGCACAGATTGCCCAGAGAGGGTGTGGAGTCTCCCTCACTGGAGATACTCCAGAACCATCTGGATGCAATCCTATGCCACGTGCTCTGGGATGACCCTGCTTGAGCAGGGCGGTGGGACCAGACGACCCACCTCCAACCTTACCCATTCTGTGATTCTGTGACCTGATCCAAACACATGAATCCCTTGCTTGGCTAAAAATTAAAACAAATCCCTAATAGTGATACTGTATTTACTGTATTACATAGAGAACCATCTAGCAAAACTCTACAGGTCTTACAACTAATAAAGTTCATATCATCCTAAGCATGTAGAGCTCTATTCTTTAAAATAACATGTGTGAAGACCTTTGTTCCTACATATAAAGGAGACAAAGTTTTAATTGCATATGAGGTGCCATCAGCACATTAAGAGACCAAATGCCATGAACTACCCTGTTGGTAGGAGCAGTGATGGAACCACCCTTCTCTCTACATTTACTATACAGAGTAAGGCAGTTTGCTCTCCTGTGTGTAGCAGGCCTTGCTAACTGGCATTGGGATGTGCAAGACAGGAAAAAAGAGAGCAAGGAACCAGTCCTAGTAAAGCTTTAAAAGAATAGTTTTCAGCTGTTAGAGGTGTGAATCTTGCTGAAAGGATTTAAATTCTTTAAAGCACTTATCCTAGAACACATAGAGCATCCAGTCATAGGTGATCTCGGAACCAGCAGGCAAAAGGTAACAAAGCAGTTCATTTTCCTGACTGCCCCTTTGGAAGCTTTCTAGTTTCAAAACTAGGTTACAGCTTTCACTGATTTGCCTTCCAAAGTCTGCAGAAATAAACAGACATCGTCCCAAAGAGCCATTTTACAGGGGTCAGGAAAGTCTTTCAGATGGGAGGTACCAAATAGATTTTGACCTTTTTATGGTCTAAACTAGCACATTCTAATTGTGTCTCAGTTACTTTACCAGAAGTATTTTCATCTAAATTATGTTGAATGGTAAAAGTTTTGACCAGCTTTGTTTTGTGACTGTGGTAGCCCCAAAACAGGAGTAATATGGTGCTACATAAAAAATTTTATGCTGAGCATATTCAGATTATCTTTTAAAATAAACAGTTTAGGCATACTTGACATTTTTACTTCACAGAGCTAAACAGTACTACATACACAGAGTATTCTCAATTTTATGTGTGGTCTGCACATAGAATCTGAATACTTAAACTCAATGATGATTTGATACTGCTCTGAGAATCCCAACAACTTCATTTCCTAATTCTCTTTGGAATTCTTTAATGCCACATTAATGTTTTTAATGTTGCTCTATTTATTTCCTCTCTCAGAAAGAAGAAAAGAAAAACCCTTATTAGTTTACACACCATGTAATCCCTAGGAAGGATTTGCCAGCAACAGATAATCTTTGCTTGTGTTCAAGTCTTATTTAGAATGGAGGGGCAGGGGCAGGCATACCCCAACTTTATTACATAAGCAAGCCTAATTTTTATTCTGTAAAACACTATACTGAATTTTTGCTTAGATTTGTTCTTTCTGACAGCCACTAAAAAACACCTGTATAGTTTTCATTAAAAAAACCTAATACTGTACATCACTCTTTCCAGATGCATGGACATTCAGGGATAATTGTGTGCTGGGATGCTGCTGAGCATCCATTTTCTTAATTTCCCATCAGGGAGTCTTTTTCATTTACTTATTTTTGTTGAAGCAACAAATAGTTTGTCTATGGATGTGTGCAAGCATGTTTTGCATATGCATGCAATAAAGCACAATTAAAATGTGAAGTAGTTAATTTTCTGTAAGACTTCATTCCTGATCCTAGGGAAGGGAATGCATTTTCCTTTGGACAGGAGGCAAGATCTAAATACTACAAGCACTAAAGGATCACTTTTTTCATATCAGGAAAGAAACATTTTCTACCATAGCACATAAATTGCATCCCTCCCCCTTCAGTTTTCTGTAACCTGCATAATTGGCTGATTACTGCACAACTGGAAGGACTGGAACTAGGTGGGTCCTTTTATGGCCATTATGACACGAAGTTAAGGAAGAGGAGGAGCTGCAGTAGTCCTAATTTTCCTTGAAATACTGGACTTAGAAACCTGTGTGAGAACCCTGAGCAGCACAATCCCCTAGAGAAGGGTCACCCTCCAAACAGATGTCACAGCTGGCTGGTACACTGCTGCTGTCAATCTTTTTTTGGTCCTTGAATTTTGTTTTCCATCAGTTTGTTTTGACCTCTGCCCATCATCTTTTTATCTTTGGCTTCTTAAGTCACTTGTCGTTTATTCAAAGAGCTGAAGGTCCTGCCTGGTGTGGATAGGCCCTGAAATCTCTTGTACCAGCCCAAGTAATTTCTCTTTGAGCAAGGCATATTTTCTATCTGCTTAAACCACATAACTAAATTTGGAGTCACACAACTTTGGAAGATAAAGAACTTCCTGTTCTGTTATCAGAAGAGCATCTTGTAAGGGGCCTGTGACTGGAAAAAGGTTGGATGCAGTAGGAACCAGAGGTGGGGATGGGAAAGGTTGAATGCAGTAGGAACCAGAGGTGAGGATGGGACAGCCTAAACTAGGGGAGAATTTATTTAAAACTGGTTGATTTACAGTAAGATGGGACCATGCACATTTGACTATGCACATATGTCATATTTTTATAGGAAAAATAAAATTTAATAAAGACAACTTTTTTTTTTCCCTTCAGAAAAAAGGTGGGTTATTAATTACAATATTTTTACAGGTAATAATTTGGAGAACCTTTGAAAGAAGGAAGACATGGCAGTAAGCTCAATATCTAAAATGTTTCAATTGACAGCCAGAGAAAACTTGGCTTGAGAAAACGTAAATGAGGTGTAAACAATTCTCATTACAGGTTAGGGTCTGACCTCAGTTAAACCAGTACATGCCTACTGTCTCTAAAAGGTAACAAAAAAAAAGGTATAAAACCATGTAATATCTGAGATTCAGCAGTTAGCAGAAGAAAAGTACATTTTTATGTAAAAAAATAATCCCTGCAACAGCTGCATAGGTATAAAAAGTTAAAAGCTCCATTTTGCAGATTTAAATAATGAGACCCAGGATAACTCTATACAAGTCAGTGGCAAGGGGGAGATTTGGATTTGGAAGAGCTGAGCTGCTTGTCATTTTCTGTGCTTTAAATTGTGCTAGTGCTGGTTATCCTATCAGGGATATGAATGCTGTAGTTTTAAAGAAAGGCTGACACGCCCAAACTACATTTATATAGAAAAACCTCAGAAGGAAGGCTACATTTCCTTTTAAAATTGCTTCTAACAATGCCTTAGTATAATTATATATGCTCCAGACTGAGGTTTGGAAGAATGTTAACTCTCCTGTCAATTAAACATCTCCTTTTGTATACAGCCGATGGGTGGGGTGCCACATTTTAGGGTACAGCATTCAAGTCAAACCCCAGCCATCCAAGGTTTCTTTTGAGTCTTACAGCATAAAAACACAAACCATACGTTGTGAGAAACACAAAAATGGATTTATAAAACAGATTTTAAAAGCATGAAATGAGTGAAAAGTTAATTAAAATTTTAAAGTATGTGAACCAGCAGGGCTCTGCCTGTTGCAGCAACTTGTGCATTAATGGTAGCGCAATTCTGTTGCAATTGCAATTGTTTCCTAAAAACATGACTCCATGTGTCCATAGCCTGCCCTGCAATACCTGTGTGGACTAAGATTGTTGTGAAAGGTCTTGCTGCTCCATCAGTGCCATTACTCGTAATGGCCACTGTAAACTGCCTGCTGTTCTGGATTCTCTTCCCTAATTCAGAACTAGAACTCCGTGAAACTAAGGAGATTGTGTTAGTCTGTTAGGCCACTGCCATGGAACTCCCAACACCCCTGAAATTGCCAAGTCTACAGGAGGAATTTGTCCATACCCACACGCTCCCAGTACAGCTCACGGCTGCAGGTGTGCCAGCACCACTGCATGAGGCAGTGGGAACACACTAGGTCACACTTGCTTCACAGAATTATTGAGCAGAGTGCTGACTGGGGAATACTGGCTCTTTTGGGGAAGAAGAAAATGTGCTAACCTTATTTTTAGATACATTAATTTCTTCACAATAATTCTCTGTGGAATCACTGGCTCGCAATGATTGTATTGCTTATATAGCAACTTCAGTGGTAAATCAATTAAAATCCCTAAAAATTTATAATTTTATTATTTTAAAGTTTTTCTAATTTTAGAATGAAAGCCTGAATACCAATGTATAATTCTTTAAAGAAAATACTTTCTTAGGGGATCTCTGGCAGCATTCACAGGGTCACGGAATGGTTTGGGTTGGGAAGAACTTTAAAGATCACGTAGTTCCAAGTGCCCTGACACAGGCAGGGACACCTTCCACTAGACCAGGCTGCTGAGGGCCTCATTCAAGGCATTCTCATGTTTATCTGCTCCACTTCTATGATTTCCTTAAAATGCTGACCCTTCCAGTTTGACAAACAGCAACTAAAATACTGTTTATCCTTTTTGTATTTTAAAACACTGATGCCCAAGAAAAGTCAAGAATTGAAATGAAGTTTGCCAAGCAGGAACAAAACGTAAATTCTATAATGAAATTTCACCTGGAAAAGTGTATGAGTGTTTTAGTAGGGTGGGAAAAATCTTTTCTCCCTTGCTCTCTGGAAAAGATGTATTTTGAATCCTGTATTTCAGTAATGACTGTAAAGAAAACAAAAAACCCCTCTCATCAGCCTGATGCTCAGCAATATAAAAACAGAAATAAACTACACCAAATGCATCAGTTAAATTCATCCTCCTTTGCATTTGTGTCAAAAGTATTTACTTTGAAAGACCCTAGTCAAGTCTGGCTACTCCTTATTTAAAGTTTTATTTAAATTCAGAGTTATTCAGTGTATATATAAAATTGTTAGTTTTGTAACATGACTTTTGTTTCACTACATTCTAGGGGACATTATTAAAAAATATTTTTTATTTCAGTATTTTCTCCAACACCAAGCAGAATGATAGAGAGCAAAAAGTAAACAGTCCTGTTATGGACTTGAAACGCCAATTCTTTGCCATGTGTCAGAGGTGAATCTGAAGAATTTCTTAAGTCTGTTTTTACACTCAGACAGCTTGAAAATACTTTGCCATTTCTACCACTGCTTGTAAACCTGATTTTTGGATGACTGCTTGACCTTTTGGCATAAGTATGACAATTAAGATAAGCTGATGAATAAATGCTTATCCTATTTGCAGGAATTAGGGTATTGGGCTATCACTGAGCATCATGGTGGCCTTCTCTAGATGAAGGGCCTGAGTTTCCTCCAGTGTACATGGCGAGAGTTGAGAATTCATAAGAGCCAGTATGACGATTGGGGAATTTCTATTTTGGCCATGGGGACAGGGTTAAGCAAGGCACAGAGGTGTCAACATTGATTCCCTTTGACCTGAGATTGCAGGGAAGCAGACTCAGTGCTGATGTGTTAATAGCTTTCAGCATATGAGAGATACAGTTTAGAGGCTTTGAAGATGTTTAACCTACTTAGCTCACCTACGAAAAGGATAATCTGATTGCCAGTTTGAGGAGGATTGTAAGCAACCTTAGCAGTCTCCTGCAAAACTTGCTCCAGAGAGATCGTTCCTGCCACGAGCAATCTAACTCACCAAGTGTGGGTCTGATTTAGCACTTCATTTCGGTTCAAAAGTGAGCCAGACTGACTGTGCTCAGCTACTGTGTTCTGCTTCATTTCACAGAGCCATCTCAGAGCACGGGATTCCTTTGGGGAATAACATAGGAAGTGTGCTCCAACCATGACACTCAACATGTGTGTTCAGACTAAAGCTATTCCAAAGTAAACCCACTGAGACTGTGCATTTTGCTGAGCACTTGACACCCACACAATGTTTGCTTTACAAATGGGTTTCATTTGGACAAGTCTGTTTGTTGTCTCTCTTGGACAGCTTGTACTAAATATATGCTCCTAAAAGTCATACTAAGTTCCTTTTACATTACTAAAAGATTGAGACCTTCTAGATCTTGGCAAAGCTAAAATTAAAAAAAAAAAGGGTTTTTTGCTATTCTGGCAGGAAACTCCATGTGCAGAGAGAGAGTTCTGCTGTGTTATTTGCCAAAGCACCGTTCTTTAACTGCATTAGATTACAAACCACTGTTTTGCTCTCCCCCATCTTCTTTGTGGGCAGGTTTTAACCTGTGACAGAAAAGAGAACAATTCACTTTACCCATATTCCACCTTTTTGTTGACACTAGGATTCTCTGGCATTCAAGATCTGTTGTAGTTAATCTCTAAATAGAGAGCCAAGAGCCAAGCAAATGTGGACAGGGCTACTGAGCTGAAAAATCGAGATATTGATAGCCTCAAAGCACAGCTACAGTGAGCACTGTGCACTGAATAACACACTTCCTGAGATTCATGCTAACAATGGGTGCAGTAACATTCTGTGTCTTCCAAAGGAAGTCATCAGACACACCTTATGTTGCTAAATTAGTGCAAGCACAGTTACAGAAAAGCAAATGATAAAATTGAGACCTGATGTAAACAGCTGAAGCTCATGATAATGGGTTAGCTGGTTACAACAGCAATGTAAATATTATATTAGCAAACAGGTCAGAAAATAGGTATAATTTCCTTCAGCTTAATCTGCAAGGCCTGTTTATTACATATAAATAAAGCAGTACTTCTGAGAAGATGGAATAGAATAAAATAATCCAATAGCATAGATTGCTACATCTACTCCTTCTTAACCACAATAAATAATAAGAAAAAAAGATTATTTTTAAAGGGTAAGAAAAGTCCTCGTATTTTTTTTATTTAGAGAAACAGTAAAGACTAACATAATATTAACAAAAGTGTCTCAGAAAGAAGAAAGTTGACAAACTCATAACTTCATGATGTGCATTCCTTGAACGCCTAAAGCATCTCAATATATAAAAATCAGTATCTCATTTTTCAAGACAGATTCTGCACCCTCAGGAAGCATCTGTAGCTCACTGGACATGAAGTCCTGCCACACCCTTTTTGGTTTTTTTCCTTCTGGCTAACAGAAGATCTCTAACCCGTCACCCTTTTGAAAAACGATTATTTTTCTGTTCACATCCTCACTAGACCAGTCATCCAGGACTTTGTCACACTGCAACGTGTTTTACTCATGATTCCCCTCTGAGGCTTCCCCGAGGCACGAACCCATTCCAGCTCGTCCCATGTGCTCGAATATTGCACTGAGATAACTTGACTTTTTTGGGTTTTACAATCAAGAAACCCTTTCTAGTTCTGCACGGTGGAACCCCAAGGAACCCCTGTACCCCCGCAGTGTGCCGGGTCAGACTCACCCCAGGGGCAGCCGCGCCCTCTGCTGCTGTTACAGCGTGATCGCTGCCGGGGGCGAAATCCCTTGGATTGAGAGATAATCCCAGGGAGACTTTACGGAATGGCTGCTCGCGAGGTTTTAATTGAAACCAAGATACTCCCTGTTGGAAAAACCCCCAAGGTGTTTCACCCGCTTCCACCATTTCCAAAAAGATTTTAACGAGGAAGAAATCTTAGTTTAAAAAATGCTCAGTAGTTTCCCAAAGAAACTAAGAAGGTTCACAGGTGACATTGGGTTCATGTCCTAAAAGTTACAGTTTAACTTGCCCTGTGGCTGTTCTCAAACACTCTGCTACCCCTCCACCACTGTCACTCTCTCAAGTTTAGGAGAAATCAGGTCTCTGCCAGGGCAAGAATTGTACGCAAAACGCAAATGAGCCATATCTAAAACATGGTTGTTAGAGTGACAGGTCACAAACACAGCTTTGCAGCATGCCATTTGTGTAGAAGGAAGTTACTGATGCAGTTTAGCTCAAGTCTGAGGGTAACTAAATTATAATATATAGATGTTTAAGAAAGAATAAACAAAAAAGTCAAAAACCCACAGAACCCTCTTTATTTATACTGAGGTGTCGTCTAGTATAGGATATTCTGTTCTTACATGGCTTTAAAAAAAAAGCACAGACTAATGTAGTTGCTGTTAAAAAAAGAAAGAGTCATCCTATTTTCAACCTCAAGCCCATAATTTGACTAATAAGTCTGTGAATTATAATGTACCATTCCACCAGCATTTACAAAGACAAAGCTCTTCCTGTTTCAGTGATGCAGTGGGGCAGGGTTTTCAAGCATGGTATGCACATGACAGGACAAATAAAACACCACAGGGAGCAAAATGTGCATGCAATACTCAATGTTTTATCATAAAGATATTAAGAATCCATCAGTACCATCAAAAAAGCAGAAACAGAACCTAACATTGGCGATACCTTTGGTGGGAATCCTCCTCCTTATGCTGGCCAGCTACACAATGTGCCACAGCTCTTCCTGTTCTGGCCAGAGCAATGCTCACTCACCTCTGGGGATCCTAAGCAAAAGAGGGCTGTCAGGTAGTGGCAGCAAATTCAACAATAATAATGTAGGCACCCCAGAAAAACAAGCAAAAAAGCCCACCAAACTGACTTTCAGAAATGATTGCATTAAGCTATATTGAATCTACACATGATTATTCAAAACAAAGAGCAGTATTTTGGTTAAGCCAATTGCCTATGGAAGGGAATTGTTAATAATGTAACTTAGTTCCGTTTAATTTTGCAGGTTTCTCTTAAAGATCTAACATGGCTTAACTGTTTCAGTCTGGTTAATTGAGGTCAATACTCTGAGCATGCCTTCACCAAAGGAGTTCTCTGTTTCATACTCTAGTTTTGTATAAAGCTCTGTCTGGCTGCAATGTTTATAGAACTCATGTGTACATTCTTTGTTGTGGAGTATTTCCTTGGGTAGTAGTGAAAACATATATTCATGTCTGACCAAAACTGACGGTTTTTACATAACTTAAAAAAACCTTCCAAACATTTTTTGATATTTCCTGTTTTAATTATTCAAGGAGATCTTTTTTCCTTCCCAAAATACATGCAGAGTTGGAATAACCATATATTCAATATGTAGTTATATTCCATAACCACTGTTTAAGCAAAGAGTACAATGTCATCATCCATATGTATATTATAGAACTCTGGGTCTGGGAAAGATCGAGAACTTCATTCAAATTTTAAGAACACACAGAAAAACAAACAGCAAAACCAAAACAATTTTGAAGGGAGCACATTCCTGGAACTATGTCCAAACATAAATAACTTATACATGTCAGAAATTCCAGTGGACTTTAATCTTCATGTCAGAAAGTGTTGCATGATAAGGTTTTCAGATGCTGCAGATAAAGGAATACACTGAAAAAACCTTGTCTTCCAGTCATCTGGAACTATCATTCACAGCTATGTAATCATCTTGATCACTGAGATTTTGTTTCCTCTCCAAAAATTTGTTTAGAGTTCAGGTCCCTTTGCTTGTTTTGCTTTATAAGCTTATTCCAGATTTTATAGGAATGTGAAAAAAAAAAAAAGCCAAGCGTTTGGTCAATAACCTCCTATTCTAACACAAAATTTATGTTGTTTTCTAAGAGTTTGGTAGACAGGGTATTTGCATAGACATTTTAGTAATTTAACTTTACCTGATATGATTTCAGGCTCACATCTGCAGTCTGTATTACATCTGAAGCATTCCTACAGCAGTCCATCAGCAGAGTTCTCAACAGCCCATTCTCTCCAGGTGAATGGGATGTAGCCAATCCTAACAGAAGGCTTAGGAAAATCAGCAACACAATTTATGTAAGACCTATAAATGAAAAGGATTGACAGCTAAGACTAATATTTTCATCATGTTACTACCAGCCAAAAGATTTTACCTCAGTAGTGGTTTGTTGTTCTGGATGAGGATGATCATACTGCTTGCTTTCTTAAGCTGCTTAGTGTTCAAACAATTGTATTTTGGAATTGGGTAAGCCTTCCTACCATTTTTGTGGTCTATTTCATGGTTTATGATCCATGGATATAAATGTTCTTCCATGCATGGGGTTTTTTTCCACTCTGTTTCTCTCATGTCCCTTTAGATCCTGCAGTGAGCAAAGGCCCAATTTCACACTGAGTCCTATGGATCTTTTAAATGCCATTCCATACACTTTAGCATTAACTATTCAACATCTGACTGCTAAGATTGAATTGTCATACTTAGTCTCAAGAATTGACTCGGCTGAGATCAGTGGGAGGTAATTCACCCTTTGGAGCTGGGAA
This sequence comes from Sclerurus mexicanus, assembly GCA_013396755.1. Lineage (NCBI taxonomy): Eukaryota > Metazoa > Chordata > Aves > Passeriformes > Furnariidae > Sclerurus > Sclerurus mexicanus. Next base: position 2,810,620 of record VWZF01003891.1, on the reverse strand, counting down.
AAGCTGCAAGGCAGAGCTTCAACAATTTATACTTACAGTCCCTCCACAGTAATTAGACTGGAACCATGTTTAATACATTAATGTATTAATATGTTTAATAATTAATGTTTTATGCCTCACCAGGTCAAGGAACTTTCCATCAGCATAACTTCAGCTGATAAACTACTAATTGGCTGCATTCCCTCCAGTCATGATTAGTGGTAGTTTAATCTGTATAATATACTCATTAGAACCTCTAAAGCTTTTCTTTACGCAGTCCTAACATACAGGCCACATCTTTACCACAGTATTTGTGGGATATATGTACAAGACTGGTCAGGTCCACTATTGACATTGTTGGAGTTGTCGTCATTGTCATAATGCTGCTGGAAAAAAAGGAAACAGAATTATAGAATATCCTGATTTGGAAGGGACCCACAAGGATCATCGAGTCCAACTCCTGGCCCTGCATAGGACACCCCAAAATCACACCATGTGCCTGAGAGTGTTGTACAAACACTTTTTAAGCTCTCTCAGTCTTGGGGCTGTGCCCACTGCCCTGGGGGGCTGTTCAGTGCGTGACCACCCTCTGGGGGAAGAACCTTTTCCTAACATCCAGCCTAACCCTCCCGTGGCACAGCTCCAGGCCATTCCCTCGGGTCCTGTCACGGGTCACACAGAGCAGAGATCAGTGCCGGTCCCTGCAGACCACAGTGAGGTCTGACCTCAGTCTCCTCCAGGCTGAACACACTAAGTGACCTCAGCCACTCCTTGTACAGCTTCTCCTCCAGACCCTTCATCATGTTCATCTTATTGTCAGAACATCAACTGAGTCCACTGTTAGGGGGGGAAAAACCCAACCCCTCTTATCAGAGGGAGCACTGACGGGAGCTGCAGTGCGGCCGTTCCGTGGGCACGGCGTGTGGGACACACTGCCCGACTGGGGAAGTGTCTGTGTGTGTCCCAGGGAAGGTGTCTCTGTGTGTCCCAGGGAAGGTGTCACCGTCTGTCCCAGGGAAGGTGTCACCGTCTGTCCCAGGGAAGGT
>VWZF01003891.1:2782892-2808766 GCA_013396755.1 Sclerurus mexicanus | reverse complement strand
GGGGACAGCGGGCGCTGACAGCCCGGCCTGTGCCCGCCCGCAGCCCGGGACCGGCGCTGTCCCCTCCTGTCGCTGCCCGGCCCGGCAGAGCTGGGCCCCGCTCCGGCCGTCCTGCCGCCCAAAGGCAGAGCTGTGTTGCGAGAAGTGGGAAAAAAACCAAAGCAAACTAACCCCAAACCAACCGAAACTCAAATACTGCCGGTTGCGGTCGTCAGAGTTGATTAGCGAAGGTCATCTCGGTGTAAATCCTGTGGGTGAATCTGGATTTGTTGGTAAGATGCTCCTGCTTCAGTTTGGTTTTTTTGGATCTGCTCTTTATCGAAATATCTAAAGGAACCATGAACCGAAGTGTTTCAGCCCCAGTCCTTAATTTTCCTGCTAGGGAAATGAAGAGACTTCACAAAGTGTCTTTGTTCTCTCCTGTTTCTTACATGGATTAAAAAAAAAAAGAATGTAGCAAAGCAGTGAGAACAGAAAGCAAACCTTGAACAGTATCTTATTATTTTGTGGGTAGGGAGCGAGTGGGAGGAGATGCAACTAAATACTGAGGGTAAATAAAGAGTGGGGAATGAATAGGACTTAAACTACTGCTGTATGTGCTGTTCCATTTCATTCAGGTGTTTGATTTTGACTACAGTCAAGTTTGTTTCTCTCTTCAGAAATAAAAAGTAGACCTGAGTTATGTCTGTGCTATTAAGTGGCTTTTTGAGCTGACAGAACAGAATGCTGTGACTGTGGCCAGAAGTATTAGATTGAGCAGAGGAGTTAACTCAGAACTGTTGAAACGTGTGTTGTGTGCTGTTTTTCCTGTTTCTCCCCCAGCATCCTGCATGCCTGAAATGTCTTATATAACAGCCCACTGATGCATGAACATGAACATAAAATCTTTTGTGCTTTTGCTGTCTGAGGAAGATATTTCTATCAAGACTCTGGATTAAGATTTTATTTCGCCTTCCTTATTTTGGTGCCGGTCCAAGTCTGTCGAGCAGTTTTCAATCTCTGTAAGGCATGCTTTAATCTGCACTGTAGTTTATTATCTGTAATTATGTATTTAAACTGTCAGATGGTCAGGATGGGCAATAAAATGGCTTTGACAGGTCTGCTTTGAGTCAGGCTTATTCTGTGATGGGCAGGTGCTTGCTGTCCATTTGGGTTGGAACTGGTGGCAGTGGAGATGTTTGTGTCGGTGGCATCCCTAGGAAGCAGTTTGGCTGTAGCTGCACGTGTGCCACTTCCCACTTGCTGCTGTGGAGGCAGAGGCCTGCTTTCCTGTGCCCCTGGGGTGGCAATTACACGGATATAAATGTTGGCTCCAGATGCCTGAGTGCATTACACTTGTTGCTGCTGTTAGTGGTGCAGCAGGTACCAGCAGAGAGGGGCAAAAGGGATTTCTCCTGCTTGCCCTTTGGTCATGTAGGCACTCCTGCTGTTCTGTTTCAGTCTTACTCTTCTCTTTGCAGTATTCCCTTTGTTCTAGGAGCCAGGGTGTAACTTCTCTCCTCTGGAGTGCAGTTTTCCTGTATGGAAGCATTGGTGAACTGTTTGTGGTTTTGTTTTATACACAGGCTCCTGGTTTCATAGCTTCTGACCAAAGCTGTGACATAAAATGGTGTAGATGATTTCTGACTGAGTTGATTTAATATTTTGGGTTTGTGACCTCCTGCCTTTGTGGTAAAGGGGGGGAAAGGCTGATGCCACTACACAGAAGAGGGTCTCTATTTGAAGTGATTTTCACTAGACTTGCACCCCAGTCAGGGTTCATAATTCAGCTGAACCACTGAGGCTGGTAGAAATCTATCGGCAGCAATCATGCTAAAAATTTCAATGTGCTTTGTACTGTTCAAAGATCTAATTTGAGATTTCTGTAACCCAGTAGTTGTGTTAACAGTGAACTCTGTGAGGCATGGCAGGAGGATATGCTCCTCTATCCTAAAAGCACATATCTATACACTGCACTTGCTTTTCAAGTTTTAGCTCTGTGGGGAGGGAAGTGCAGCAAGGACCACTGACTGCCAGTTGTTTTCAGCATTTGGGCCTGAAGGTGCAGAGTTGACTTATTTGCAGAATTTATTATAACTGGAGCCATGAATGTCTGTAACAAACAATAACTGAATGATTTGGTCAGCTGAAGGTCATTAATTCCCAGGGGAGGTAGTTCTGCTCCCTAAATGATGTTATGCATTTTTCTGCTATTCTCTGTTCATCTCTAAATAAGTGATCTGCAAAACTGTGTGCAGGAGGAGAAAGGATCGGTCCTGCCCAGTTCTGTGTCCTTTGGGACTGAATTTTTAACTGGGGAGACTTGTGTGCATGGCAAGCTCAAACTGTAGATACTTGTTCTCTGAACGAATTTTACACAGTGTGACCTTCCCTTTTAGAATAACCAAGGCCTGTATTGCTTCTGTAGAAAAACTCAGTTCCCTGCCTTCTGTATGAATTTACTCATGTGTGTTCTACACGTCAGTCTTGTTTTGCAAGATAGTCAAGCAGTTGTATTCAAAGCCCTTGTGCCTGAATATGACATGTGGCATGTGCTAAATGTTGGGAATGTCCTTTAAAACCTTGAGTGCCTCAGAAGTGCCAAAATACAGAAAACAAGGAAACTGTCTTGCCTTGTGCTGGAAGGAAAGCAAATAGCCAGTAAGAGGTGTAAGTGGCTTTGTGTGAAAGAAGGGGAGGTGTTCGTGTCCCCCTGAGCTGGCCAAACCTGTTGTCCTTGGGTCTCCTGCTTGGATAACTGGAGCGGCCTCTGTCAGAGAAGGTGTCACTGGCTCCTGGCCTGTGACATCTGTACCTCTGTCACTTGGCTTCTGAGAGACAGGTTGAGTTGAAGCCTGTGATAAAGATCAAACAGTATAAATTGTTCTTTAACATGTTTGGATTTAGGCAGCCTTTTTTTTTCTTTGCTAGATTTAGTAAATGGAGCTTGTATTGGTCACACGGGCAGTTGTAGAAATACTGCATTTAATGCAAGTCAGTTCTGCCTGTGTCCTTAATTACTGATACATTAGTCTGCTTTCTATTTTTTATTTTTTTCAGCTCATATCTCACATACTATTTTTTGTTTCCTTTAGCTTGTGTCTTTCAGGGAATTGCACAAAGAGTAAAGTAGCAGTACAGGCTTTGCTTTTCTGGTAATAGTTACAAGCCACAAAACAACATTTAGACTGTTTAGATGTATGTAAGTACATATGTTTATTTGTTTTAAATTCTGTCCCTGCAAATGGAGGAGAAGAGCTGTTGCTAAGTAGGTGGTGTTTTTATCTTGGAAAGTGGATGGATGACATTAAAAGTCAAGGCACGATTGTTATTTGCCTTGTTTATAACTCAGTCGAATGTGTTTCTGGTTGAGAGGATCTAAGGATAGTTTGGGTGGAAGAGATACTCTCACAGGTGCTACCTGAAACAATTTAAAATCTTCTGCAAAATCATCAAATATTGGGGCAATCTGACTGTCAAAGTATTTTAAGAAAAAGATAATTTTTGCATGAATATCTTGTGGATGCAAATGAGTGGGAAAAAAATAGAACACTGCTTTGAGTAATAAATCTCAGCACTCACATACGCTCATCACTTGCTCGCTATTCTTTTATGTGTGGCTGCCAGTTTGTAACATTTCCATTAACTTTATTGTTGTGGAGAAATTGGATCTGCACATCCTCAAGTTCAATATATCATTCTTTAATGTTTGTGCTAGAGGTGGTAAATAAATGCAGTTGTTATGGTGTTGGCCTTTTTTTTATTTCTTTGGAAGTTGGAGTGGAGTTTTGGGGTTGCTTGAAGTCAGCAGAGTAAAGCTGATGTTGGTACTTGTCCAGACCATGAGTGCCAAGGTATTATATTGTCAGTTCCTAATTCAGGGACTAATAGCTAACTTCACAGCTTACCTGCTGTGACAGCACACTTCAGATAGCCTTATCCGGGGGGTTGTAGAGATCATTTTAGCTTGCTTAACTTGTGTATTAGCAAATTAAAGGCATGGAGAAAAAAAATCACTGTTTCAGACAAATTGAATTGAAATGTCAAGCTGATTATATGAAATTACATTGAAGTAATTCAGGTTTTCAAGTGAAATAGGTGGTTTTGCTCTGGTGAAGTGTCCAAGGTTTTTACCCTGGTCAACTGGTAGATACTAAATCAGTAGCTTTTGCTTCTAATGACACCTTGGTGGTTGGGTGATGATGAGAAGCTCTAGAATTAGACTTAATGGTATTTTTCTCATAATTTTGAGTTTTATTAATAAATAGGCCAGGATCTTGAGTTTATTTCTGCTTCAACAGGCAAATAAAAGAGGTATGAAGCTATTCAGAGGAGACAGTGTGGACCTCCAGCTCGGTTTAGCAGCAATGCATTCAAGCTGTGCCTGTAGCTTGGTGTCATTTCACTAACATGCCTCCGTGTCATCTGGAGTAAATAAGTGGAAACCAAAGAGAAATCAGCAATCGGAAGAAGGGTTTTCTGTAGGAAAGCTGTGTAATTGGGCACTCCCCTGGGGCTTCTCCCTGTGTCACTGGGAGCCCTCCAGTGTCCATGAGGGTTTTCCTGAGCGTGTTCTCTGAAGCTGTGCTGCAGCATCATCCTTGTCTGATGGACCCAGTGCTGACGGGAGACTGGATCCTTCTGGGCCAAGTGCAAACTGTTACATATTATAACAGCCATTTATCTCTCTTCCTTTTTGAGGAGTGGCATATCCGAAAAGTGGATGTTCAGGATAACATGTCCAATGTGTCGGAAGAGAGAAGCACTAGACAACAGGACATTAAGAAAGGACTCCAGTTTATAGAGTATGATTTCGTGGTTTTTATTCTTGTATACTTATTCACTTTTATATACATATATGTGAGATGGATAGCTCTGGGAAGGTCCTTTTAGTACAGCACCAGCAGAGACAGGAGCAGGACCTGTGTTTCTCCTCAGAATATTTGCTAACACTAACATGTTAAATGGGGAGCAGTCTTAAAGAAAGGCCAGAACCCCTCTTTGTTCCTAAACACAGCAGATTGAAGGTGGGAAGTTACTCCTTTTCTGCCTTTGAGAAAAGCAGTGTTTAGTCTTTTCTTGTGAGTGGAAAATGTTGCTAGCCTGGAAATCCACCTTACACTTAGAAATAGCTACACCTAAGACTAGGTTGCTACTGAAAGGAATGGCTTTGCTCACCACCAGCTAAATGTTTCAACTCTTTGGAGCTAAAATTTAACCTAATGGAAAATGATTTTAGTAGTTAATTATTTGGGTCAATGCCAAATTCTGTTGAAGATCATGGCTGTGTTAAAATCTTCGTGAAATTTCACTCTAGTTCACTGCTCATATAAGGCATTCTTAGAGAAAGAAGAAAAAAAAAGCAAAGAAAAGAGAAAACGAAAACTGGCCATTTAAAAATTATTTAGAAACAGAATCTCAGTTAACCTATATGGAGAAGGAAAGCATTCCTTTTTTTCTTCCTGAAAAGGTAGAAGTAAATAGCTCTTTTCAGTGCTAGAGAAAATCTCTGTTGCATGTCATACAAAAGAACTTTTTAAATTCCTGTAGTGTCATTGGTATGACTTAATTAAAATTGATGTGTTCTTGTGACAGATAATTTGTCATTTTATAATACTTACAAGAAGATTGCAGTTCTTGTCATATATCATGTGGTTCTGCACAGTGGAGGAGAGGAAGGAAATTGTTTTTAAACAACATTGATGTCTAAAACTCTCAAATCGTTCAGAGCCTCAATACATTTTGAACAGCAGAGTTCAGCCTGAATATGTAAGTTTAAAAGAGTCATTAGTAATAAGAAAGCAGTTTTTTTAATCAGAACTCATCCTTGTTCAGTGCAGGCTGTGGACAGAATTTAGAGATTTACCTGTCGCAGGAAGCAAGGCTGCTTTTAGAAAGAACCAGCATTCTCCAGTGTGATTGTCTTATGAGCAACATGTATAATAAATAAGGTTTGTGATTTTTTTTCCTAGATCTACTTTGCCCTATCCAGGGACACAAGAACAATATGAGGTAATGAAATTACTTTAATTTTCAGAAGGGTTTTTAACATGGACCTATCTTACTATAGTTACCCTTGGGTTTAGTCATTAAGTAGTGATACACTACGAATGGTGATTTTAAAAGTCTCAATATTGGAACTGGAGGACTGCTAACATTATGGTACAGTATCCAGATATTTGGATGTGCTGAATCCACTTACATAGCAGTTCAGATGAAGTCTTTCTCTGCTGCTGTTTGGAATAAATTTGAGGCATTAAATGAATAAAACAATGTGCTATTCTAAGTAACGTTCAGAGTAGCACAGCAAAAGTGAGATAAAAGGGCTTCAGTCACATAAGCCTTCAGAACATGTTTTGTTTCTCTGTGTCTTATGATTTTGGCTTGTATTTTCAGACTCACCTGTTTAGTTCTTTATCCAGTGGTAGGTGGTTTTGTTGGATTTGGGGACATATTAGGAAAAAATGCAAGAGTTCAAGTTTTAGATGAAAAAGCCTTTTTGCTGTGCAAAAGCAGCCTTTGTGTACTCCTGCTTTGCCAGTTGCTATGGCTGCTGCTTGCTGAAAGGATGTATGGCACATATATATATACATCTTGGAGACTGCCTTGGGAAAGGTCAGAAGAAAAATGCCAATATAGGCAAAAGTTTGGTATTTCACTCTGATTCCATGAGGTCACAAGTGTAAATTTTCTATTTAAAAATTGATTTGGAACTGTGGAAGATAAACAACAAACTGCTGTTGATGGGTGTATGGGTGTTCCTTTTCTTTGTTCCAGTTATTTATACGAGATCTCGTTAGAAACCTTTTCAATGAAGGAAATGATGTCTATCGAGAAGGTGATTGGAGAGGGTCGCTGAGTCATTATACAGAAGCTATCAACATTGCTGATTATGCTAATTCTGAAGAAATCCATGTGTCTGATGATGTGCTAGAGAAGCTGCACGTGAACAGGATAGCGTGTTTTTCAAATATGGTAAGCTGCTGTTTAAACTGATTTCTCCAGAACAGGGGTGAGAAGACACAGAAAGTTTTCTAGTGAGTGAAAAGCTCTCGGTGGTGGTTTGAAGACTGACATGTTTCAAATCATCACTTTGGCAGATTCTTTAAGTTCTTCTTTTTAGAAGTATAATTGAGGTATTTTTAGTTACTAATACTAGAATATTAACGTAAGAGTCACGCTAGGCTTGGAATTTGATGGAACAGTATTTTTATCTATTTATACTGCTGATTGCACCTGAGTTTGCTGCTTTCTCTGCAGAACAATATGGCTCTTGTGAAAAAGCTAAATTGACTTTGTAACTGTTACTGGATTTTACATAAATGATGGCTTTGCTTGTTTTTAGTTGCCTAAGGTGGTGACTTAGCAAAACTCATAAATGCAGTGTGCAGTGGCCTTGGTGGATGTTTTACAGTGTCTCAATACCTTTGTCTAATACAGTTGAAATTCCTTATTTCAGTGATAATAGTTCTGATTAGTGTCTTTTTTTTTTCTTTTTTCTCTTCCTAGGGATTGCATGAAAAAGTTCTAGAAGACTGTGAGATAGCATTAAGATTGAATGAAAATAATTTCAGAGCTCTCTATAGGAAAGCAAAAGCTTTGAATGAACTGGGAAGGTATAAGAAGGCTTATGATGCTGTAGCAAAATGTTCTCTTGCTGTGCCACAGGTGGGTAAATTATGTATTGATGATTGTTTTTAAAGGTTTGAAACAGATACGCTTACATCAAGACCACTGAAGGTTGTTTCTGTTGGTTTGGGTTTTTTTTAAAGCAGTAAAATGCTTTTTATTCCTTTAAGCATTCTTTTTTCTTGTGGAAGTGAAGACTGAGAGCAGAGATTATACTCCCCAAGCTCAGTTTGTTGTGTTAACTCTCAGCAAAAGAAATAGTCACTTTGCAGTGTGGGTCAAGTGCCATTAATGTTTGTAACAAGCACTGGAACCACTGCAGAAATGGTTTAAACTTCTCTGCAACGTGAAGAGGAAACCCCCGTACTTCTAATGTACCATGTTAAGTCTTTGGATAACTGTATTTTACCTTTGCAAGCCTTTAGCAACATTCTTAGCAGTGATTTGTCCTGCATCTGAATCCCTTGCTGTGCACCTCTGATCTTGGGCTGTGTCTGTAGTAGCAGGCAGTGTGTGGGATTGTAGGAGGTGATCTGCAGACTGAAACGCTGGTCCAGAAGGTCTCGTTTCCATGATTGTTTGTGTGGTTGGGTTGGGTTTTTTATTTTATTTGTTTGGGGGTTTTTAAGGGTTGGACTGCATCACGTACATTCCTGCAGAACTTGCAATTTAGTTACATCCCAAGCTAATCTAAATTGGTTCTCTGAGATCCTTCACAATGCAGCTTAATATGCTGCGAGCAAGGATGATTGAGAGATTTCACTTCAGAAATGCATTCCTGATTTGAACCAAAGAGCTGATGGCAGCTTTGCATGCTTTGCTCAAAATAGACTGATCACAGGACAGAACAGTGACTTGCTGCTTTTTCACCTTTCTACATCAAAATGACAGTGACAGGAGCAGACAAACTGGTGAGCGTAGGTTTGCCTCGATACGGAGAAGGGTTCAGTTGTGTTTCCAGAGACATAAGCAGTTTATCTGAACGTGTAACTTTGGACTTTGGATCCTCACTTTGCACCTCCAGATCTGAATGTTTTTGCTTAAGGTTGATATGTCTTTATATAAGTTTTATAAATAGCTTTTTCTAGCTGTTTGACATGATCTGAATGCTAAATCTTAAAATAATTTCAATGGATAGTTGTTTAACTATAGGACAGTGAAATACGATGATGTTCTTAACTCAGCTTTTCTAGATGTGTGGTGCAATTACTCCTAAAATACAGAGTTCTCATTAAATATTCATCAGTGTCATATAATAGTTAATGTGTTAATCAGGAACATGGCCCTCAATTTTTGTAAAAGTAAAATGACAAAATAAAAACCCTCAAAGAACAAACACCCTCCTCAAACAAAAATACCCACCCACAAAACCCAACAAAACACTTCTCTGAATTTCTCTGGTTGTGGAAGAATCTTTACATTGTTTGAAGTTCAGATAAATGGAGCAGAAGGATCCTGTTCATTTTCTGTCCTCTTTTCTTTAAAATTCCAAGTGTTGGAGTAACTGCTTGAGGGTAGCTGTATTTTCTTGTTTAGGTTTCAGTCCCATGTGTTTGTGAAAGAACAAAGCTGCGTTATGAGACCTCCTGCGTAGAGGGATCTTGCAGAGTATAGACTGAGATGCACACAGATGTCCTGGCTACATGACAGTACATGTAAACAATGACATTTTATTTGTGTCTTTTAGGATGAAAGTGTGATTAAGCTTACCCAAGAACTAGCTCAAAAACTAGGGTTAAAAATAAGGAAAGCATATGTAAGAGCAAAGGTAAGATGTTACTTTAACATTTTACATTAAGGTTTTGAACTCCTTTCAAGTTTGGGTTTAATGAAAGTATCTTTTCTTTGCAGCCACCCTCCTCTAATTCAGTTTCTAGTGATGTATCAACTCAGGTAAGGTTTTACATGTTCCAAGTGCAACCTGCCTATAAACTGCAGGGAATAATTGTTTCCTAATTGCACAATGATAAAGAGAAAATGGTGCAATTGACATTTTATATTGGATGCTGTTATGTTGGACTTTAGGGTTCTGTTGGTCTTTGTGTTCAGTTTTGCTGTATGTTTATGGCAGAGCAGGACATGAGATTATCATTCAAGTTATCTTTGTAGAATAAATGTTATCTAAAACATTAAATCCAGCTCAATGTATATATTTACTTTAATGTCTTGAAGCAAGAGTGTAGTTAATGTGCTTATTTTTTGTTTTATTTTGTTGACAGTTACCAAAATGAAGGGTGCTGGGGTAAAATCCCTTTTACTATATGGATTTTTCCGAATTTGACCTTCATTAGCAGCTGGACTTGCATTTATCTTGCTACTTGTAGTGTATTTGAATGGCAGTAATGAAGAGCAGTTCATCTTTGTCTTACAGAATATAGACAACTGAGCTGTAAATTAATGAGAAAATGCAGCAGCAGTTCATAGTCTTTCATTCCCTGGAGTATCACTCTTTTGTTGGTTGATTGCACATTTTTAGTGATACTGTGAGTGGATTTCAGTCTGCACATGGATGCTTTATCTAAAAAATTACTTAACCTTTAAATTGCACTGGCGTTCGTAACTTTCAGATTTTATAAAACCTCAATTTTAGGGCTTACATTCTTCATCTATAAATATGTATTTGAAAAGTTTTCATGACTTGTGCAAAATGCTGAGAGGTATTTTTTTTCTCTCTTACAGAATTCTTCTGTAGAAGATATTGAGTTAGGTGAGTCTTGTTGTGTTACAATACTAATGCTAGGAAGCTAAATATGCCATACATATCTCCATGTATTTGTCAGGAAATTTCTGAAGAAAATTCATCTTGTCATTTGAAAGTTCTGTGGTAAAAAGTCTGATCTGTTTATCTCTAAAACTGCATGTTTGAGTGGCTCAGCAAGTTTCCTTTTGGTCTCCTCAACTTGATGTTGTTGTAGCTGTTTCTGCAGTGATCATTTCCTTGCTGTTCTCTTTAACGTGGAAAAATAGGGGGGGAGAATATGCCAAAGATTTAGTAAGGTATCGGGTCTGTAACCTTTTCTGTCTTAGTTTGAGTAATAGATAAACACTGAGATACAGGTGCACTGAAAACATGTAATGTGGTTTTGCTTAAACATTATTCATGTTTCTTCACTCCCTCACCTTCCACATTGTCAGGGTAAAAATTGTGCAAGATCTTTTAATGTCTTTGGTTCCAGTCATTCCATCTTACCTATTTCAGATTTATCTGACCAGAAGCAAGAGACAGTTTCTGCTGCTTCTTCATCAAACTTTGTTTCTGAAGTGTCTAAAGTGTCACCAGTTCCTGTACCATCCTTATCTACTGTTATGCCTCTGCAAATGGAAAAGGTTCCTTTGCCTTCTGCAGTGTTGGCAAATGGAGGGAATGTTTCTTTCTCTATGCCAGAAGCATGTTTAGATTGTGGAGATGGAGATATAATTATTGGGGAAGAACTTGATGAATTGCTTGATTCTGTGCCTGATCCAGATGAAAGTGTAATGGTAAGACTTTTTTGCCTGTTTTCTTTCTTAAAAGACTGTCCTTATGAGTGAGATCTTGTATTTTTTCAAGTGGTGAAGCGTGTGTTACCTTTCCTAGTTACACTGAGCTGTATTTGTACATAGTCAGGTTGGCTGTTTTTTTCAGCTGCAGATTCTTGTAAATGTGGCTGTAAAGATACCAGGACTACTACTGCAGAAATACTGTTATGCTACTACCAATACTACCTACAAGAAGTACTGTGAAAAGTGAATTGGACATTTGGAGTCTGGGCTAGTGTGGTTTTTTGGTGTTTTTGTGCAACTGAACCCTCTTAGAACCCGAAGAGTGTGTTGGAGTGCTCACCCTGTAGCTGTAGAAACTGCAGTTAAACACAGGCAGATCAGATACCTTTGCAGGACAGTAGTGCTTGGGCTGTGGCTCTGGGGCTCTCACTGCAGTGTTAAATGAAGCTGTGGCATGTTCAGTTCTTCAATTAGTTGTGATTTTAACTCCTCATTCAGCTGTTGATTGGATATAGAGTTGTAAATCTTCAAATCAAAAACGCTTGGGCTTTTAATTTACTATTCTATGAACTTTGCGTTTTAGAAAGTATTTTGAAAATGTAGGAGTAATTATTTTTAAGGGATCCTAGGAAGTTTGCCATGGTGAAAGACAGGAGGAAATGCAGTCCTCCAAGACAGACTGCAGTCTCGTGGAGGGTAGAACCTTGAGTGAGTTCTGCACTGATCCCTTGGGGAGCAGAGGGAGTGTCACATTGGCCAGACCTACTTGCTCAGCCTCCAGACAAGGGGGGAGCCTCTGGGGATGGCAGGAGGAAGGGAGGGGGAACTGCCCTGCCCCACGTGGTATGGCCTTCACACAGGTGTACAGAAGGGTAAGTTATTTTTCATGGCAGAAAAGAAGGTGTCCTGGCCTTTGCAGAACCTGTTACCCTTTGATTGTATCTGAGGATTTATTTCAAAGCTAACTCTTAACTCTTTGCTGTGCTGCAGTTTGAATGACATTCTCTTTATTTAGAGAAAAGTACTGTTGGTTTCTGTCTCTTCCTACTCCTCCCTTTTTTCTGTGCTTTTAATGTGATTTGGAAATTCAGCTGTGACCTGACGGATAAAAAACTCCCACTCTGTTAGTAAAGGTTTGGGAACTGAGCCTTTGAAGCGGTTGCTCCGTGGATAATGCCTTGCACGAGGCCACTGTTTGCCGTTTGGTTGCTGTAGCTTTGCAGTACTGCACTGTGCCTTCCATTGGTGTTTTTTGGTGTGTTTATAAAAACCTTGCAAACACTTTACTAAGGCAGATTGTGTTCTTGAGGGGTGTCTTTTGCTGGGTGTGAACACACTTTTTGAATTTATTTTCCAGCAAACCACAGGAGCCAGAGGACCTATTCCTGCAGGAAGTGTAGCTCCTAGTGTACCTTTCTCTGCCTCCTTGTTGGGGACGCTGCCAGTTAGTGCAGGATTTGTTCCTTCACCTTCTCTTTCAGAAATCTTTCCACAGCCTTTGGCTTCTTCGCTGGAAAACTTTTGTTCCCCTTTAAGCACCTTTTCAATCAGTGACCCAAAAAGAGGTAAGAAACGAGTCTTAATATTTAATCTTTTGTGATGAGAGTTGTGCCTGAGCCAGCTGGTTTTTCTTTCTAACAAATGAGTTCACAACTATTCAGTAATATTTTACACTTAACATAATATTTGATCTCTGTTAGCAGTTTTTGAGTGTTGGTTGTACACAAGAATTTATAAATGAAACTTTTGTTTCCTTGGGGTCTGCTTAAGCATGGTGCAAGCTCCCTCTGTTCAGTTCTTCTGTTTCTATTCTGTAAATTTATTTGTTTCAGTGAATGAGTTTAAAGAAGAAACAGTATTCCTTCAAAGTTTTTTTTTAAACAGAAGTGTTCTTACAGTTTAAACCATATGTCATGATTTGGCAATAAACAAGAATTCTAAAAGAGTAATATAGAGATATCTGAAAAGATACTAGTATTAGATGTTTGGATTCAAGCTATATGGGCTATAATTATACAGTGAAATCAGGTATGTGAAATAACAAGATATAAACAGTCAGGGAACTAGAAAAGATAAAACAGAGTTTTGTCTGTAATTACCAGTGTTACAGGACCATGTCTTTACAATGAAGCCAAATTTACAAAAACAAATTTAAAATAGAAGAATCCTCTTTCATCTCACCTTTTCATAGTCAGATATTGCTTATCTCTCTACCCTTTTTGTACTGCATAAGTACCTCCAGATGGCCTCAGTGTCTGCCTGTGAAGCTACTGCTGGTGTTAATCAGGTGGTTATATTGAAGATGATCACCTAATAATTTTTCAGCCCAGGTGTTTACAAGGAGCCTTTACATAATTGAAAGAACTTATTGTAGCAAACAAAAAAACTTCGGTGTTTGTCAAAAACCCCAAACCTTTGATACTTCTCAGGAATGATACGTAATTTTTTGCATGGGATGTTCTGGGGAAGTGATACAATTAAAACTTCTTGTTTTTCCTTTAGACATCTCAAATTCAGCTTCTAGAGATGGAACACCAACACTTAGCAGCAATAATTCCCCCTTGTTTGTACGTATTTTCCATGTTTTCTTTTCGCATCAGTTCAAATGTTAACACCTCGAAGGCTTTACACAGATCTGAGTTCTTACTGTTGAAGTTTCTCTTTAAAAAAATGGCACATTTATCATGAAATAAGATTCTGGCTTGGAAAACATTTGCACAGGAGTTCACAGCAAGAGTAACTGAACACAGGAAAAAAATTTACAAAGGTTCTTTTTTATATGCAAATTTTGACTACTGTCACAACCACATCTCAGTTCTGAGGAACTTGCTGTAAAATACTGCTGAATTGTAAAATAACCAATGTAAAATCTCTTCTGATGTGAGTGCCAAATGCTGGGACAGGAACAGAGCAGATACCACCTGTGTCTGAGGGTCTGTGTGGTCTCTGCTTTCTGGTCAAGCTGTTTATTTTCATTTGTGCTGCTGGCATTGATTTCGTGGGGAAGGGTGACCTCCTTTTGAGCCAGGATGGAGTAAGAATTAGCCTGACGGGGGCTGTTCTTCTCCCTGTACCTGGTTGGGTCTTGCTATATGCTTAGTCTGTGCTGTGTAAACAGCCTTTGTAAGTTAGACATGTGTTTAAGTTTATATTGTGATTTTTTATGGTAATCCTTTTGTGCTTTGAAGAATAATTTCAGTAGGTTAAATTTTAATTGTAGATAAATAAATTATGTGGATCAAGTAAAATATACTTTCTTTCAACAGATAAATGGTCCTAGTAGTTTGTTTGGGTCCGAAAATTACATGGGAATTGCAGGCCAAACTAGAAATGACTTTTCAAATGTTTTTAGCAGTACAGCTGCTAATATACCTTCAGCACTTGGGGGAAGAAACCCATTGGAAGGCACACATGAGCTAAGACAGGCCTGCCAGTTATGTTTTGTCAAAAAAGGTAAGGGGCTTTTGGACTTGATTGGTTTGATTTCTTTGCAATTAAAATGCTTAATGTTCATAATAAAAGACGTTTGGCTTCTGAACCATGTTAATCCTGACTCGTTCTTTGCAGATGTAGCACTGTCTTACGATTGGTTAAATATTTCAACCACTCTTTTATCTTCTTTCTTCTTGTCTTTATTTCTTGTCCTAATAGATTGTTTCCTAAAACCACCACAAATCACCACACGCTTTCCCCAGCCTGTGTGTGAGGTCATTCACATTCTGTATTCGCTTTCCTCCCAAACCCCAGGGTACTGTGAAGAATGACACCTTTGCTCAAGACTAAATAAAACTTGCAATACTCTCTCTGATTGGCCATGGGGAATTGAACTGCAGTTCAAAGTACCTGGTAACCTTCACATCCCATCTGTTTTATTGTTCTTTCAAACTAATTCTGAACCATAATCATGAGACTTCCAAACCTTAGTAATAATTAACTCCACTGTGTTGACTCAAAGGGGCTTAACCAGTATTGGTCATTAATATAACTAATCTTTTGGGCCTGAGCTGTTGCTGCTAAACAGAGCCATATTCTAAAGGCAATAGCTTTTATTGAGACTAATCTTAAATATAAGCATTGTGTTTAAAGTTAAAGGCATAATTGATATTGATACACTAATAAAGAATTATATCGAGACCTCTAAGGGGTGACTATTGTCCCTTTAAGAACTTCTATATTAATTTAAAAGTATTTTTACAAGGCAAATACATGCCATGATGTTTGAAAACCCATAGAACACATTCTCTTAAAAGAAGGAGCTGTAAAATGTTGGTGAAAGTACTTAGCATGTTCCTAGCTTCACTTTTTATGTCAATGTATCTATTCCTCTGTTTCTTTCCATCTCTATCAAAGCCTTTAAGTGTCTCCTGCTTTTACTACCTTTTGAAATTGTACTGTTTGGTTATCATCTCATCCAGAGAAACTGGGTCATTTGTTTTTGTTTTTCAGTCTCATAAATAGCAAAATTCACTGAGTGTTGCTCATCCTCAGACTCTCTCTGATGTCTTCATTTAGTATCATCCTAAAGGCAGAGCTTAAAGCTAGGCTTACTTCTGTTTCCAGAATCACAAGGTTCTGGAATTGGCCTTTATCTTTTTGGCACATGTGTACTTCTTACTGAGTCTGTTTTGTCTCTGAACATAGTACCTGCTCTAATAAATAGAAGTTGAAGGTTAAGAGCCATTTACTGATCATTGGAATTCATCTACTTTGACTTATAATGTTTGTTTAAAACTTCAATTAGTTTTATAATGGGATTGTACACCTTGGGATTCCAAAAATGCAGCAATTTGCTGTGCCAGAGTAATCTTAAGGTTGTAACACAGCATCCCTCCCCAGATATAAAATAGCTTGTGGGTTTTTCTTGCTGAGACCGGTCCTTTTGTAAGTATTCAAGTTTTTTTTCTGTTCTGCTCAACATGATGGTTAATGACTTTTGGTTCTTCAGAGCTGTTTGTGCAAGTAGGAATTCTATACAGTGTGTTCATGTACTTTGCTTTTGAGCTTCTGTGCCAATCTGTATGGAAATGTTAACATTTGCTGCAATTTACGCAAATACCAGCAACTTTCTGTGATTGTTTCAGGTCCTAAATTATTGGATTACGCTTACCATCCCAATTTAGAACATAAATGTAAGAAGGATATTTTAATTGGCAGAATAAAAAACTCTGAAGATAAATCATGGAAAAAAATACGTCCAAGACCAACAAAGACACAGTATGTGGGACCATATCATATATGTAAAGGTACGTGTAATACAGAGTAAAATGTTAATGCCTGCCCTCAAAGTAATATAGTTTAGCTTTTCCATAGTGAAGTACAGAATGAAGTTTTATTCTTGCTAATGGGAGGGGGAGAAGGAAGTTCTGGGTTGTTTATAATTTCAAAGGCTGTAATGAGAGCCGTATTTTGACTGTTAATGTGATTATGTAGAGAATACGTACTGTTCATCGTGAATAATTTTGTTTTCAAGTGTTGGGTGATTACTGCTAAAAAGAGCAACAAAAAAGCATATTTTGTTAGACTTTTGCAGTATGAACCTCTCCTTACAGTGTAAGCAGGATGATTTGTGGATTAAAGAACAGCTTTATTTAAGCACAGGGCATTCTGGGCTCTCTGCCTTGTTTCCTTACATTGGGGCAGGGCAGCTGATGGAGCCGTTCTGAGGAGTTTTACATTTCCAGCAAAGTAAGGTTTTGGGCAGCAGAAGGGTTTGTGACCCATTTATAACAGATGTGCGTGGCTCCTTTATTAGAATAGACATTTGAAATGGAGCTGGTGGGAGTTTGAAGATGAGTTTCCAGGAACAGTTGTTACAGAAGCAATGCCGTGGTTGATGTTCTCCTTCCAGATGTTGCTGCTGAAGAGGAGTGCAGGTACCCCGGGCACTGCACCTTTGCCTACTGCCAGGAGGAGATCGATGTGTGGACGCTGGAGCGCAAAGGAGCCTTCAGCAGGGAAGCTCTCTTTGGAGGAGGCGCAAAGGTCAACCTGACTGTGGCCCGACTTCTTCAGGAGCATCATGGATTATTTATGTTTCTTTGTGAGGTGCTGCTTTTTTTCTTGCAACACAATAAAAGTGATAGTAGATCCTGAAAGGAAATGCTTTGGTTCATGCCTGACTATTTTGTGGATTTTGAAATGGATGTTCAGTACTAATCTGGTTAGCTTTACATTAGAGACTAGGTGAAGTATCTGTCAAAATCTCCGAGGTAAGGTATATTTTTAAATGTATAAAATATATACAGTATAATTACTTTTTTTTTTTGTATTCCAGAAATGTTTTGATCACAAACCCAGAATAATAAGCAAAAGGAACAAGGATAACTCATCTTCTTGTTCTCACCCTGCTATGCATGACTTTGAAGATAACAAGTATGTTTGAAATACCATCTCTATAAATTTCAAATTAAAAGCAAAGGGTTTAGGGTGTTTTTGAATGCTGACTTTCATTTCTTACCTCTTGGTTAACTTCTTTTCCCTGCTGACTGTAATGACTTGGCAGCATAGGCAAGGCAGACTTACAAAACAAGGGTTGACTCATGGAACTAAATTAAACTATTCCTTTATCAATGATTCAAAGTTAGTGGTGTCCGCCCTCATCTTTGAATCTTTTGGGGTTTGGTGACAGTTTGTTAATAACATATCTACCTGGTGAGCTGTATTGATGTGAGTAGATGTATGATGGTAAATTAATATAGGAATTCACGTTTGCTCTTTCTTGATCTGTTTTCCTTATTTTGCTGTAGTTTTAACTCGGTTAAGAACAGGTTTACCTTGATGACAGTGTATGAAATAGACCACAGTCCCTCTTGGAAACCAGTGATGCAGTTGGATTGAATTCAGTAATGCTTTGCAGAGGAGGGACCTCTGGATTTCCCAAGAGCCCTGTTTAGTGGTGTTGGTTTACTTGTCCTAGAAACAATCCTTAGATGTGACCTCCTCCAGGGAACTGTTTTTTTCTGATTTCAAGTAAAAAGTGTTTGAAAGACATTTGAATAATCTGTGATAAGGAGTGGTTATTTTAAGAAATACCTAAAATTGACTGTTCTCAAAACAGGTGCCTTGTCCACAGTTTGCGAGAAACTATGGTGAAATATTCCAAAATCCGCCCTTTCCAAGCTCGATGTCAGCTGGACCTGTGCAGACATGAGGTGCATTATGGCTGCTTACGAGAGGATAAATGCTTTTATGCTCACAGCCTGGTAGAGCTTAAAGTCTGGATAATGCAAAAGGAAACAGGTATGTTTGGTGAAATGCTTCCTTTACTCTCCACTGTCTTGCCACTCCTCTCTTGTCTCTTCCTTGTGAGATGAGCAGCTTGGGATCGGGGCAGGAAGCAAGCAGGAGCAGTCCAGTTTTTCTGTGGTCCATAATACAGTGTAGCTTTCATAATTACATTGTCATTAAAGGCTTAGTACATTATGTTTAAACAAACATGCACCTTAACTTATGTGAGTAATCTGTAATTTAAAACATTTGTATGCTTTTCGATGTGGTGACATACACAATATTTCTGTTTTGGAGGCCCTCATGATACTCCTAAGTGTATATACATATATATGTGTGTGTGTATGGATGTAAATATATATCCATGATATGCACACATACAGGAGTGTGTGAATATTTACACGATACATAAAAAGACAAACAAATAAAAGCTTTGGGGCTTCAGTAGCATTCCAGTTTGAGCATGTCTAATGCTACCACAGTCCTAAGGACTCAAGAACTTTTTCTCTTCCTTTACAGGTATTTCACATGATACTATTGTTCAAGAATCAAAGAAATACTGGCAGAACATGGAAGCTAGTGCACATGGATCACAGGTATTTTCATTTTCCATTCAACTAATTCTGCAGTGACTCTGGGGATAATTCTTTTTTATGTGTGTGTATAATGTAGCATATTTTAGAAATTACTTTTTTAATGATTTCCAGATAATCTCTTTCAATGTAGGCTTTCTTCAGCTTGCTCCACTTAGACTAAAGTGTCTGCTTTGCTGCCGTGCAAAGCTATGCAAGCCTTTTTTCCTTGTCTCGTTCTGTCATAGGTGGAACATTAAGCGTAAATATAATTTCAAAGTCAGCTGTCATAGGGTAATTAATTGTCTTTTCAATATGCAGGACTTTTGTGTGTTTAGTTTGTATGTATTAACTTCAGGGTACATAAATCAGAAATAAGTTAAATTAAAAAAATGCATTTGTTAAGAGACGTCTAGTTTGAAATGACAAGCTGAGCTATTACAAGGCATGCAGTGTAGTATCTGCTTCCCAACATGTAAACTTCTGCTATAGGGGGTAGTTCATAATTATGTATGGATTTCTTTGCAGATACAAAATACCTTTTACTGTTGTTGTTATTTTTTTGGCTTAAGATTCTTGGGAACCAAATGAAATATGGATCACTTAATTTGAAGATGAAGTTTGTTTGTGGTCAGTGCTGGAGAAATGGTCAAGTTAATGAGCCCGACAGAAACAAAAAGTACTGTAGTGCAAAGGCCAGACACCCGTAAGTGAGATCAAACAGTGAACATTTTCCTGGTTTGTCAACCATTTAAAGCCTCTTTTGGGAAACTTTATTGCTTCTCAGGAAAGAGTCATGCAAGGAATTAAAAAACCCAAACTAAGGAAGTAGAATACAGTTGCTCTTTGTAGCATGTCAGTAATTGATGCTGAGAAACACTTTGGTGGCTACCACAGTGTTTTGTGGGTTTTACTTTAATTATGAGTTTCAGTCAAGTTTCAGCACAACTTAATCAAATCTCAACTATATGGCTAAAGCTTTATAAAGGAGCTTTCTGAGCTTTCCTGGTTCTGCTTCTGTGCACTCAGTGTGACTTTTTGCAATAGTATTTTCTTTCATTGAATGCATCTGGTTTTCAGATGGACCAAAGACCGCCGTGTGGTGCTAGTAATGTCTAATGAACGTAAGAAGTGGATGACCATTCGTCCTCTTCCTGCAAAGAAACAAGTGCCTCTGCAATTTGATGTATGTTAACCTAAAACTAATGTTTTGGTTAAGAAAACAGAGTAACTAACTGGAAAATTCTAGTACTTGGGCTGGTTTCATGGGTTCTGCAGAAATTCCCATGGGAGTTGGTGGGAATATGTTCATAGTGTTTGTAAGCTCAGCCTTAGAAGAGCACTGATCTCACATGTTGCTACTGGAGCCCTCCCTAGTGAGTGGAAGTAAATATTTCAGAAGTAACTTACACATATCTGTGGTCTGGTATTGTGGTAGGAGGCAAAAAGCAGTCATAGTACTTGTTTCCAGCAGTTTGGTTTTCATAACTACAAAAAATGAGATTTTTATAAATAAACATGATTTTATTTTTTGTGTGATACAAAAATCTGACTGGGAGGGGAAACACTAGCCAAGACTGAAAAAAAATAAAATTCTACTGACATCCATTTTACTTTATATTCATAAGGATTTCTTTTTAAATTCGTGTTCCAGTTGTGTAATCATATTGCTTCAGGCAAGAAATGCCAGTATGATGGAAACTGCTCATTTGCTCACAGTCCTGAGGAGAGAGAGATGTGGACCTATATGAAGGAGAACAGCAGTAAGTAGAAGAGTAGAGTCTATTATGTAAATCTAACTGTTCTGCTTTTCATTCTTGTGCTTCAATTACTTTTTAATCTACTTTCTTTCACTCACATTTGTGGTAAACCTTGCAGGTGCCCTTTTCTTTTACTTTGAATAAACCCAGACTGGGTATTCAAAACCAGTGTTAAATAAAAATAGCTGTATTGTGTATTTGATGCTTGATGTGTTTATTAGCAAATAAAGTAGTTTGTATCATTTTTTAGCTGTCTTAGAAATAGTATATTGATCATTACAGCAGTATTTTTGGTGTTTGTATTTTTTACTGCCATGTGTACACACATGGATTCTCTTGAAAACATATGGGGAAAAGCTATTTACAGAACAATCCCCCCACCCCAGGGTATTTACTGGGAATTACCATTTGTTATCCCATTAGTGTTATTGGGGAGAAATCATTGAAAATCAAAAGTAAAAATGACATAAATGATCCAATCGTGGTCTGCAAGAAAGACTAAATTTATCAAAAACTGTTCAGAAACCTGTAAGGTCTTGCTTTCCCTCTACAGGCAGAGCAGGGTCTTGGTAAGTAGCCAGAGACTCGTGTTGCTCTTGGCTCTTAATCTCAGAACTGTGTAACTGTCTGCATTCGTTTCCTTCCTTTTTTCTTCTTGAAGTAGGTAGGGACTGAATTAAGCTTGCAAACTCAGTCATTTGTCTAGTGTTCTCAAACTCTTGCCTTAATTGCTAATTACTTATTTTAGCTTCTGCTCTCATTAGTTCAAGACTTGGAGCAGTTGTATGACATATGGCTTAAGAGTCAAAAGCCAGAAAAAGGAGATGATACAGCTGCTCAGGCAAACAAAGAAAATGGGAAGCAGATTCACATGCCAACTGACTATGCTGAAGTTACAGTAAGTAATCGTAGGGATAATCCTAAATCCGAGCAAAGGTTTTCTGTTGTTGGGTTTTTCCCCCTCGTCAGTAACTGAACGTCGTTGCCCGTATTTTCTTGGTGCTTCCTTAGTCCACTGCCAGCTACGCTGACTGCAAACAGTAACTGACACTGTAAAGCAGTTCTTCCTAAGCCAGTGGAGATCAGAAACTTCGGGTGATTGTGTAAATAACTATAGCTGTTTATGTAAACAACAACTTACCGGCCAACATAAAGAAAACATTCAGGATGAATTAGGAGCATTTCTGTGCTTAAAGCATTGAATTCTCAATGTTCTGTTTTCAAATTCCTTGTAAAACAGGTGGATTTTCACTGTTGGATGTGTGGGAAGAACTGTAATAGTGAGAAGCAATGGCAGGGTCACATTTCTTCTGAGAAGCATAAAGAGAAGGTTTTCCACACTGAGGATGACCAAAACTGCTGGCAGTATCGCTTTCCAACTGGATATTTTAGCATTTGTGATAGGTATGTGGCTTTTAAGATGAAATGTGGTTTTTAAGAAAAGTGATGAAAAATGACAGTTTAAATAATTAAGGCAGTTACTGGTTTGACAGACAGATTTTCTAGTATTTCTTGCTTTGCATACATCTTTCAACAAGAAATGAAGTAATTAACAGTATTTTAACTTACTTTGGAACTCAAGGGATGACAAGGTGCCTAATTGTGGAACCAAATGAAGTGCCTGTGTGATGTTAATAAAGGGTTGCAAGTTCATGGCAGCTGTGAAATGAATGTTGGTGGTATTATTATGAGTTTCCTTAGGCACCTGCATATTAATTACCTGTAGAGCACAGGAACAGTGCCTAGCTGGACAGTGATACTGGAGCTTTAAGGCAAGTAGAAATGTTAGCATCAAACTGAATTTGTCAAAATCAAGTATTTGTTATTAGAAATCATCTGTGAACGTATTGAAGGAACTTCCAAGGTCTGTTATTTTCCCCAGCATTGGTTGTATGTTTTGCTGCTCCCTTTAATTCTTAAATGCAGCCTGTTTACCTGACTGCAGGAGATCATGAGAAATTACACAGTTATGTTTCACTCGCAGTCTTTGCATGGAAGCTTACGTGCCCCTTTGCTAAATTTTTAAGTAACATTTTAAATGTATTTGATGTTTTCAACATAACAGACTGCAGATATGCAGTATAACGTGAGTACAGACTGGCATGTCAGGTTGTACTGAGTGTTCTAAAACCAAATTTACTTAACAAAGGTAATGAATTGCATTTTTTTATCAACAGTAGTTCTTTAGCTTAGTGATTTAATTGATAAGGTATTAATTAATATAACGAATTTGAAGGTTTCAAGCCTTAAGTGACTCAGTAAAATAGGAGCATGAAGAGCAGAAAGAAAAGAGCCATCTCCTGTCCTCTGTAAATACTTGGCAGCTGGGAAAGAAAAATTCAAATGCTAAACAGTGTTAGTATGATCACTTTCAAAGTAAATACTCTTCGAAGGTTTTCTTGTCCTTAATATGTAGTGTATTTGAGAAACATGATCTGAAGGAAATTGAGACAAAGTAGGGATCACAATAATTCTATGAAAACACTATTTAAAATCTGTCTTAACAGATATATGGCTGGTACTTGCACTGAAGGAAACAACTGTAAATTTGCCCATGGAAATGCTGAACTCCGTGAGTGGGAAGAACGAAGACAAGTTTTAAGAATGAAGCTCAGCAAAGCGAGAAAAGACCACTTGATTGCTCCCAGTGATAATGATTTTGGAAAATATAGTTTTTTGTTTAAAGATTTAAACTAATACTGAGATGACACATACATGTTATCAGCTGGAAGCATAAACCAGAAAATTTGACAATAATCAAAAGCATGTGACAGAAAAGCTGCAGGTTTTCTGCTTTTATTGGCATATATTGTTCCTCCTGAACAGCAAAGTATAGTAGATTTAGGGGGATTGAGCAGACCTGTCTATGCTCTCATGAAACAGAGTGGTGATTAAAAAAAATCTGAAGTATTATGTGCTTACTCACCTTCTGTTGGACAGAAAGTTAGGAAATAGAAGGGGGGAAGAGTGGTTATAATATCTAGGAAGCCCCCTAGTCTCAGACCTTCAGTTGAAAAACTTTAAGGTATCAAGGTATTGCAAAACAGAGTGTTATGGGCTAAGAAAATGATGGATGAAAATTCTTCAGATCTTTTAATGGAGAGGATTTGTTTAAAACAAAGTTTGCTACTTATCTATATGTAGGTTGCTAAAAAGGATTTTCTTATTAAAGATTTTAAACAAAATAACCATTTAACTACAATATATGTTGAATGGGTATTTTTTCTCTATTTGTATGTTTCAATATAATTTACTGAAAAAGGCTCTTGGGAGGAAAAAAGTATTAATTTTTGAAAATGAAGTAGTTAAAATTCTGTTTCTTGGTCTTTGCTGTTTAAATGATGATTTTGAAAGATTACACTTGTATGTCAGTATTGTGTATTATTGTATGGACTAATGTTGCCTGTAATAAAGAGAACTTTACACAAAGCTGTTTTCTGCATGTAGCCTCTCAGGACTGAGATTTTTGTGAAAACAATGATTTGCCAGTTAGCAAAAGCTTGAGCACCTGTAGCTAAAAATTTACTCAGTTGGTATTTGTGTCGCTGGCTGCTTGTTTGCCGTTTTCTGTATTGTCATTATTAGCTCATGGCATCACGCGAGTAACAAAAATGGCCAATAACTTGCAATGTAGACAAGCAGTTTGGAGCTCCGTGGTGCTGGGACACGTTTTCAGCCCTTGGATGTGAGCACGAGCCACTGCCTCAGCTGCAAGGTGGATGGTCCTGCCCATTGCCCTTCCTGCAGAGCGCAGGACGGGGGCAGCTCTGGGCTGAGGTGGCTCCTGACTGACTGGTGAGCCTCTGGGCTTTACAGTCACTGCAGCTTCTGTTGTGTTTTGGCTTCTCTGCAGATCCTGCTTTCAGCTTTCTTTGTGTGTTTGCTTATATCCATTTTTTTTTCCAGCTCAGCTGCTCTCATTCATTCAAGATAGCTACAGCTAGCTTTCTTTTTTTTTCCTTTCCCATTCCCATAACTGATTTCTGCCTCTCAAAGAGTATTTCTCTCTGTTCCTGGCTGACCTTTTATAATTAGAAGAGCTTTAAGGGTGACCTCAGTAGTTTGAATGTAGTCATTGGGCATATATTGTGTTCTGTAAAAGGTGTTGAACCAAAGTTCAGTGATCCCATACACGACATGGATGCTGTATCCCTTTCACTTCACTAAAAAGCACAACGACTGTGAAACCAACACCTTATGCTTCAGCCATGGCTTGGGGACCTTGGGAAGTGCCAGCTCCTTCCAGGCTGGGCTGCAGTAGAGTGGAGTACAGCATGCAGACAGGCGAGCTCGGGGCTTGAGACACCACCCGCTGCAGTGCTCATTTCTTTCACATTGTTTGTAATAAACTGAGCGTGAGACAGAGTACTGTGGACGCTGTTATTTGTGTGACAAAACCTGATTGTATCGTGTGCCTTTCTGAATTGTTTTTTCTCAATTTTATGCTCTCATTGTTTAATTGTAAGTGCTCTGTAAATCACTGGAAGTAATTCTAGACAAAAACTAAACATGAAACCCTTGTTCCATAAGGCCGGTGTGAGATCATTCATGGGGGGCTGCTGAGGGGGTGGTGGTGGGTTATTCCTTGGCTAAAGCGCTGCTTTGTGGGGACTGGGAGCAGCACACAGGGATGCCCAGCACACACATGGATGCCCAGCACACCCAGTATGGCTCAGCACACACAGCACTGCCCAGCATGGCCCAGCACACACAGGTATGCCCAGCACTGCCCAGCACACCCAGGGATGCCCAGCACACACAGCATTGCCCAGCATACACATGGATGCCCAGCACACCCAGTATGGCTCAGCACACACAGCACTGCCCAGCATGGCCCAGCACACACAGGTATGCCCAGCACTGCCCAGCACACCCAGGGATGCCCAGCACACACAGCATTGCCCAGCACACACACACACCATAGCCCAGCACACCCACACCATAGCCCAGCACACCCACACCATAGCCCAGCACACCCACACCATAGCCCAGCACACCCACACCATAGCCCAGCACACCCACACCATAGCCCAGCACACCCACACCATAGCCCAGCACACCCACACCATAGCCCAGCACACCCACACCATAGCCCAGCACACCCACACCATAGCCCAGCACACCCACACCATAGCCCAGCACACCCACACCATAGCCCAGCACACCCACACCATAGCCCAGCACACCCACACCATAGCCCAGCACACCCAGCACATCCAGCACT
>VWZF01003891.1:2752581-2782459 GCA_013396755.1 Sclerurus mexicanus | reverse complement strand
CAGTGACCCCACACTGCTCCCTCAGAGGTCCCACAGAGGTCCCACAGCGGTCCCGCAGTGACCCCACACTGCTCCCTCAGTGCCCCCCCGCGGCCCCGCCGGGCTCGGCCGTGCCGGGCCCAGCAGTCCCTCCTGCCGCCCCAGGCCGGCGCCCCCCGGGCAGCGGGGCGGTGTGAGGGCAGGGGCCGGCCGGGTTTCAGGGACGTGTCCCCTCGGGCCGTGGGGGCACTGTGCGGGCACTGTGGGGGCACTGTGGGGGCACCGTGCGGGCACCGTGGGGGCACCGTGGGGGCACCGTGGGGGCACTGTGGGGGCACTGTGGGGGCACCGTGGGGGCACTGTGCGGGTACTGTGGGGGCACCGTGGGGGCACCGTGCGGGCACCGTGCGGGCACTGTGCGGGCACTGTGCGGGTCTGCGGGCAGCGCTCGGGGCCGGGCCGGGCTCGGCGGGGGGGGCCCAGCAGTGGGACAGGAGGAACAGGCGGGAGCTGATGCTCGGGAAGTTCCACCTGGACACGAGGGGGAACTGCTTCCCTGGGCGCTGCCCGAGCCGTGGATTGCCACAGAGGGTGCGGAGTCTGCCTCCCTGGAGGTATTCCAGAGCGGTCGGACACAGCCCTGTGCCATGTGCTCGGGGTGACCCTGCTGGAGCTGGGAGGTGGCACCGGGGCACCGCTGCGGCCTCCCCGTGCTTGTGCCGCGATGAAGCCGCTTCTGCTCCCCTCCGGAGCAGTCGGACCCTGGCGCTGCCACAGCGGGCCCAGGGGGCTGGGGCTGAGCTCTGCCCTCAGCGCCGGCCCGGGGAGAGGGGTCTGCACGGCTCCGGGGCCGGGGTCAGCCCTCTGCCGCACCTGCCGCGGACAGGTGTGCAGGTGCTCCCCGCGGTGTGCAGGTGCCTCACACGGGTGCAGGGCCGGCTCTGGCTGCGGTTTGCCCGTCACTGTGCCCCTGTAACCAGGCAGGGTGTGCTGGGCACGGGCTCTGAACCTCCTGGAGCGGGCTCGGGTCGGGGTGCGGTGTGTGGTTCGGGCCACACCGGAGTGATTTAAGAACATCTTGCTGCACTGGGGGTGTAGTTTTGAGAGCGGGAGAAGGCCACCAAAGAACTGCGGCCTGTTCTCTATGTACGGCCCTATTCTGCGGAATCTGACAAAGTTTTGTTCCAATAAACACTTAATTCACAGGTAATGCTTCTGAAAAATGTTAAGGCCCTCGTTTCTCACCATTGCAGAGAGGATGTATTACTTGAATCAAAGAATTTTAGGTCTGTCAGTGAGTGTCTCTGAATAGCTGTGCCTCTGTTCCAGCAGTTTGTATCTCACAGTGGCCAGATAATGTAGATGGAAGTGAAAAGGTCTTGCCATATTTCAGAATGTTTGGTGAAGGATTTCTGGACATAATCACCTCCCTGATTAACTGTCCATTACTAAAAAAATTATGCTTTCTTTACACTTACACCAATTTTTCTATTTTCTTGCTGCTCTCCTTTACTGAAAGCCTGCATGTTCCTTTGATTTTACTGCCAGCTCTGTTCGCAAGCTCACATATGGAATGTGCTTCTTGACACCTGTACTCTGAACAGGAAGTTTGATTAAAGGGTCTGGCTTTTCAGATTGTAGCTAAATAGACAAACTGATACCAGGATGTTCCCTGTCGTAAAAATTTCACGTGCAGTTTGGACAGTGGTTAATTGCATACGTTAACTATGAGTACAGGACATAGTTTCTCACCACATGTCAGTATGATTTACAAGCAAGACTCAGCCCCACAGCGTGGTTACTGCCACTAACTGTTCTTACAGTTTATATCTTTCAAGATCAATGGATAAAAAGTATGGAAAGGGAAAATTCCTTTACTACAAGGCAGTTCTTTTGTGGGGTTTGAGGTATTGGAGGTTTATAGTGATTCAAGGAATAGCCATATGAGACCTGACCATGGATTATTATAGAAAGCCTGTGGTTTAGAACCTGAATTATTTCTGGCACTATGCAAATGTCTTTCAGACAACTGCACTCTAAGGACCCTGCAGTCAAAGGGACTGGTCATGATCAGTGTTTTAATGAACAGTTTGTGATTATCATGTTTGCGTAATCATTTTTTATGTAATCCTCAGTTTATACATGTATAATTTTTAGGGATTCTCTTAGTAAACCTGGCTATTATGTCAAGGTATTCTGTTAGGCATTTGGGATTGTAGAGGGAGACACTACCAAGCAAGTTACCTTAAGCAGCTGGTAGCTATTGATTTTTTTATGTTTTGTTTTTTAATAATTACTGAAGGTTTTTTTCATATTTGAAGGTAGTCGTGTAGTTCCTGACTCACTCATGTCATGGTACTTCTGCTGATGTGTTTTATTTACACTGTCTTGCAATTTGGAAACGATTCAGTATCTCATTTTTAAGGCTTATGCTGTAACTCTTGAAGGAATCATCCCCTTTCAGTTTAATTCAGTAGAGGAAGCAGAGCTTTTAAACACATGGAGGTTGTCCATTTTCTTTAAACTAGTTAGAGAGGAGAAATTCTAGTTGGTGTCTCTGTGAGAGCAGCACTTGCTGCCGGTGTGTGTGGTGACCTGTGAGCGAGAGCTCACCCCAGAGTTGTGTCCTGTCCAGCTGGCAGTTTGGATAGACACAGGGGGCAGGAATGGGAGGGAACCAGAGGTGTTGGTTTGGGAGGTGGCTTCAGAACCTAAGGGTTGGGGAAGGAGGTGCTGGGTTGTTGGTTAGGGGAGAGGGGAAGAAACAAAGGTAGAAGTCCATAGAAGAAACTAGATTTTTGATCATCTGTGTGAAAACATAACGTTGTGAGTAGTGGAATGAATAAATTATAAACATGAGGTGCCATTTTCAAAATTCTAGATTTTGAAGCAAATATTTTCCCTTACGTACAAGTTAAGAATTTCCATAACTTTTAGAAAATATACTGGGAGCAATTCTAAAATGTTGAGCTTTAAGTGTGTGCTTAGTAGCCTGGAAATGAGAGAAGATTGTGGCTTTGTGCTGTATTGTAAAAACAAAGGTACTTCTTAAAAACCAGAAAGATTGTAAAGTTGGAAAATGTGGCAGAGTTTTTAGGAGGTTGTGAGTTGGAGAGTGTTCGGGACTCAATAATTTATCACAATTACTAAAATTTTAACCTGAGAAGGATCAAATATCAGGTAATAAGATTTTTGTATTAGCTTTTTATTGCAACACAAAATGAAGAAATGCACAATCTTCCCTAAAAATTCCTGTCACATTAAAAACCATGGCAAAATGGAGCACTGCAGTGGCGTGGTCCAGTTTTCAATCTGACGTGCCCTAGTGTAAATATAGCCAGTGGAAAATTTTTTAAATTAAGAGAATATAAAAAGAGAGTGTGATCGTGCATTTGCATTTAAGGCAGATTATTTCATAGCAACTTCGGAACTCCTTGGAAATGCTGAATTCTGGATTATTTCCTGATTTAATACAATATAGTTTCTTGGGTATTTGATTAATGTTCTTGGTATTACTAGTAAAACTAATTTCTCTAAAGAAACAATCTATCATAGTCTCTTTAAATTTAGACTCTCTATTTGTTGATTTTGTCCTTACATTGAAGAGAAAATGTGCCCTAAACAGTTTGCAGTCCTTACTCTAGTCAATAAAGTAAACATAGCACACATTTACATGTTTTTTTCTAACAAAATAGAAATGTAGAATACTTTTAAACAAAGCGTAACGCAGGGTACTAGTCTCTGTACATCACAAAACTTTATGACCAGTGTCTCTTTTCTTATCAGGGTGCTGTTACCTAAAGCACAAGTGTTAAAAGAGGATGAGGCCAGGGAGGAAATCCAGAGAAATCACTCTTCCTGGTAATTTTATGCTCTGTGGCAGCCAGCCATGAGAGTGTGAGCTAACGTACCCATAGACATAGTGCATGGTATCACCGTGTGCCTTTGTGAAGCTTGTGCAGGGTGATCTTGAGATTTTTATGGCGTTTCCTGAAACTAACTCAGATAATGTGAGCTGCAGTCCTTTGCATCACTTTCTAAAGTTTTGTCATTGCATGACTTTCGCTAAGAATAAAAATTACAGCTTTGGGCACACTTTTTAAACTACCGCTGGACAGTCTCAATAGCCACTCTTAATCTTCTTCCTGCAGCCGAGCAAAAGATGTGACAATGCCAGCCAAGCTGCCCGTGAATTTCTTCTCCACGAGATCTGCGGTCATTGATCTGTTCCGGGGCCAGCTGGACTATGCAGAGCAGCTCCGGCAGGACTCGGAAATCGTGCTCTATTTCTTCTACGCCCCGTGGTGTGGGCAGTCCATTGCAGCAAGGGAAGAGATACAGCACGTGGCCAGCAGGCTGTCAGACCAGGTAACTCCAGAGGAGAGACCAGCCTTAAACGTGACCCCATAGCTTTTTAAGGGCCCAGGCTGCTGCTAAACTTTGTCTTCCTCCCATGGGAGCCAGTAGGATTTTAATGCCTGCATATTCGGGTTACTCAGCCAGTGGTCTTAATTTTAATTTAGGATACGGAGTGTTAGAATATAATGGAGACAAGGGGAACTCTGCAAGTTTCGTGTTGTAAAGTGTTCTCAGATTTATTCACCTGCCTTCAGACAGAAATTTGATGGAGTTTGTTTCCAGTTCCAGGATCCTTGGATACACTGATAATCATATAAGATTGCTTTCTAGCAGTTGTGTGCCTGTGAACACTTCACAGGTACAGCTGTCCTAAACCTCCACTCATTTAGCTCCAGCCTGCAGAAAAAGTAATTAATATGGATTATGACTAAATTAGTAAATTTGAAGGATTTATATTCAGAACCATAAAAACTAGAAAGAATAGTGACCAAAAGGATTGCTGTTGCAAAATGTCAAGAAAAAAAGGTCTTTGTGTGATAGAATTAAGAGGAATAGATATGAAATACTTAGTTGAAAAGGCCCTGAAAATAGCAGTTGGAATTGATTAGAAAAAGTGCAACTTGGATGAAAAAGTCACTTTGTTAGCTGTGAATTTTTACCTGCTTTGCAGGTGCTGTTTGTGGCTATAAATTGCTGGTGGAACCAGGGGAAATGCAGGAAGCAGAAGCATTTCTTTTATTTTCCTGTGATACACTTATACCATCGGAGGTAAGATTGCATATGTATGGTCTGGGGTTTTTATTGCTGTTTTGGGGGACAGAGATATCATATAAAATGCTGCATTTTGAAAATGTTACATTTATGGCTGTAGTACATAGCTGTAGCAGAGGAAATTGTGGGTGAAGCTCATCCTGTGTGCTACTCAGGTGCCAGGTAGGGCTGTAAATGTCAGTTAAATGACACGCTGGGCAATTCTTCATCCTTAAGGAAATTTTGTTTTGCCTGCGCATCTTCTGGAAGTTCTGCCTCCAATTAAAAGTAAAGAATTCGGAGTTACATATTAATTTCAGTTGTCTTCTTGCTCTGTAGATGGATTATATCAACTGGTCCTAATTTGTTACAGCAATAAAGAATGTACCTGAGGGTTGTTGAAGTTAATGGAATTTAAGTGCATATTTAAATGGCATTATGAACTGAAGACCTTCTTCTAAATTTGAACTTGGCACTCAGTTTTTTATGCTCCAAATGTTGAGATACCATTGTATAAAATTTTATATAATCTCATTTTTATTTTTTAGTATTTGTATGCATTATCCTTTTTTTTTTCCTCTTTGTGTGGAGCAGAAGGTAAGGAGGCACACTTTCTAATGCTAGGTACAGTAGTTTATCCCTTGCATTGTACTTTCGCACTCTAGTCGTGAACTGCAGCTCTCTTTCATTACAGAGGCTGGTTATGGTTTTGGGGGGGGATTTACGTGTTGAGGAGGAACAGTCCTGGTCTTTGTCAGCTGAACTTGGAATAGACACAGGTGACACTGGCATAACTCAAACTGTAGTACAAGAACCTTACAATCCCACTTGGATGTACATTGACTTAAACTTACTTGATCTTAAAATTACAACAGAATAAATGGATGCACTTGGGTATTATCTGTAACTTAAATCAGAGTTGCAGCAAGATGAGGTGTAAATCCATACTGATACTTCATAAAAACCTCAAAGGTCAATGCACCCCTCGTGCCTGAGATACTAAACCTTGGATGTGGTGTCCTGGGCATGTGACATGTTGAAGCACTGCGTGCTGCTGTGAGGAAAAGGTTTGTAATAAACCAGTGTAGGATGTAGAATCATCTGAAGGGGCTCTGGAAGAATTTCAGAGCACCTGAATAGAGGTATCTCAGTGTGAGTTTGATATTTTCCAATGTGTCTGTGCAAACTATACGAGGTACGCTAAAAATGTATCACATTAAATTCTTCAATGGAAATGGACTAATTCTTCATGCTTTTTGCGTTTGATTTCATTTTGAACAGTGATACTTTGTCCAGCCTAATGATAATAAATCAGATGCAGGATGTCAAGGGGATAAGGGGAACCTCTGGAAATCGTAGCTGCAAGACCCAGCCCACCTTGTGTTGTAGCACTCCTAATATGGTGTGAGCTGTTTCATCAGATGCCTGGGGGTGAAACTCTAGATTTGCTGAGTCTGTTCATCAGCACTGGGACTGGATTTGTCCTTGCTTTACTGACTGCTTCCCATAAAAGTCTGTGTAAAAATACTGCACTTTTCCATGCTGATACTGTTTGAGATATTGAAAAATCAAGTGAAAATAGTGATATTTTTCAGATCTGTATTTTTAAGTCACATGTATGTAAGTCACGTTTACTGGTCACGTGGACCAAGGGGAAAGATCATATGATTATATAATTTATACCTGCATTTTACCAACTTTAATGGGACTCTGAAGTGGTCTCCGTCCCTGTGTCCTCACCAGCACACTGCCCCTTCCCTCAGTGCATCAGTGGCTGGGATTCCTGTTAATTTAAGTCTTAATGTTCTATTATTTTTTTTGGTACTAGTTTTGGACCAATTGAATACAAAGGCCCTATGAGTGCTGTTTATATTGAAAAGTTTGTTCGCCGGGTGATGACACCACTACTCTACATCTCGTCTCGATCAAAATTACTAGATTTCCTCTCAAATTATGAGGTACTTGTCTCTCTTCTCTAGCTTTACGACTGTGGTTCAGAAAGACTTTGACTTGTTTAAGGCTTAAATTTGATCTGCTCCAAAGTACTAGTTTATTTTCAGGATCCTGAAATCAGTGCCCTGTAAATTTGTTAAAATCATGGAAATATGAAATGACAAATTCAGAATGTTGGTTCCCTGTATAGTTACTCTTATGATTTAGTGATGCTTTTAATTTACAGTACTTTAGTATGTAGAGACAACAAAGTTGTTACCTCACCAAAACATTACACGTGAACAAGACAGGAGGGAGAACTCTTCGCAAAAATCTGAAGTCTAAGTTGGGACAGCATTTGAAAAATAGAGAACCATTACTTCAGTTTTTAAAGGGATGTTAAACCTTTCTAATAGGATAAGTCTGTTAAGTAAAAACAAGTGTGAAATTAGTTGAAATAAGAGCTCCTAATCACTTTGTATGGGGTGACTTCATGATTTTAATCCACTGGGACATGGTGTTTTATTAATTCTCAGTGCAGTGTTTTCAGGGGTGCCAAGATTGGTAGCAATACTTGTGGATTAATAACTTCCAAATAGATAACATGTGCCTACAACAGAGCCATTTACAGTCCCTTTGTAACTGTTCAGTTCTGTAGTGCACAGTGGAGGAGTACTATAATCCTCCTAAACCCCAAGCTAGCCCGGAAAAACCGGGTCAACCAGTTGATGCTGTAGCAGTGGCTCCAACGTGTGAGGGACCCTCCAGTGCCTCAGAATGAAGCAGATCCTCTGGGAGCTGGTGGTTGTTCCAGTGACTGGTCCTGCTGCAGGGTGGAGCGGGACCTGTGTATTGGAAGACAGCTGTCACAGCGTGAGGGGCACACACTGGGCTACCACGGGCAGGTGCTGTGCCGGGAGCTGATAACGGGTTTGCTTTTCCAGCGTTTGAGCATGGACTGGGAATCAGGAGGAGTGGGTGGTGTGCCTCTCTCTGGTGCTGATACTTCTGTGATCACAAGCAATGCTGTTGTCCTCTCACTGCTTCAGGTTTGCCACTTTGAGACCCTTGGCTAGTGTCTTCCTTTGATTTTTGATCTTCTGTATATAAAACCCACTGATTTTTAGCATAAGGAAAAGGACTGAAGACTGTCAAGGATTGTTCATTGGGCACTTAACCACTGCCTGCTGCTGGATCATGTTCTTGTGGTTTTTTTATTGCCAAGCTGAGTAATTTGAAGCTCAGAATAGTTTCTGAAAGATGTGTCATGGTCAGTATCTGATTTTCAACCCTGGGTTCTGCAGACACAGAGAAATACTGGTGAACAGAATCCAGCTAAATGTAAGGACAAGTGGTGTTTGTTCCTTAGTGTTTTGTCCCTTTCTCGACCCGATCACGACTATCGTGACACGCCGTGTTGCTCTCACAAGA
The DNA here is from genome assembly GCA_013396755.1 of Sclerurus mexicanus. NCBI lineage: Eukaryota > Metazoa > Chordata > Aves > Passeriformes > Furnariidae > Sclerurus > Sclerurus mexicanus. The sequence goes on along the minus strand of VWZF01003891.1, from coordinate 2,774,008 downwards.
GGGCGCTCAAGCCCCTTGAAAACAGTTCGGCTTGAAGACACCGAAGTTCACATCTGCCTTTTGTCTTACTGTTTAAGCTTGCTTTTTTTCGTGGTTGTGGAATGATACTAGTGCAAAATTAGAGCTGGATAAAATTTAGAATTTAATTTTTGAGAGCAAGGAAAAATCCCATTTGGCAAGCAGTTAAAATCTTGGAATGTATAGGAGGATCTGAGAGGAGAAATACACAATTCCTGCCATAACTCAAGGTACCTCTAAGTAGCTGTAATCAGACTTTGATTGTTTTCTCAGCTGCAGAGATGGAACAGTTTCACTCTAATCCAGCCTGGCCCGTCTCATTCCTCCTCTGCCTAACCCAGCTGCTAGAAATGCCCTTGTCCTCCTGAGGCACAGAGGAGGAAACGTGAAGCCCCTGCAGTTAAACAATGAGCTTCACTCATTTATGACAATTAAATGTGCCCAGGGAGCACATCATTTTCTGGCTTCAGGAGAGGTGGTCTCTCTGGGATGTAGCTGGTGTGTGTCTTGACATGGTGTCAGCTTTCTGCTTCCCTGCCTTTGTGTAGAAATGCTTCCTGAGCATTAGGCAGCTGTGGAGGGTCTGGCACAGAAGGGGATTCATGTTGCTCTTGTGCGGGGTGCTGTGGTGCTAGCGTTAAATGATGGTGGGAGAGTTTGCTTTCACTTCTGGATACACAGCGTCTTCAATATCCTTGGAAAATGAGCAGACTCTTACCTGTAAATTTAATTAATCTAATATCAACAGTTTCTTGGCATTTCTGCAGTACAGATTTAGTAGTATGTAATATTGGTTCCACTGTTCCCCAGAGAAAACACATTCCTTTCCTCTTGCTGTTTTCTTTCCTGTGTTCGCAGATAAAGTGAGGCAGGAATTGCCTGCCTACACAAGTCTGAGATTGTTTAAGAAATCGTCTCCCTTACTTGAATGCAGGATAGCCAAAACATTTTTAAAAAATTACAAATTGGGATAGAAATAATTAGAACAATAGAAATTGAGTATTAAAAGAATTTACCTAATTGTAAAAGCTAATCAGTAACTGGTTTTTCCTAATCTCTGCTCCCAGTATTCCACATTTATTGGCCTTTAAATTTCAGAGCTCTTTCATCGCAGAGTCCTTTAATACTGTCTTTCTGCAACTCTCCAGCCAGCTGTAGTTTCAGTGATTCTGCATAAACTTTGCAAATTGTTTTCCTCACCCTTCTCTCCCTTTTCTGAAGTGCTTATAGGAATGTTGAACTCCATGAATATCAGTACACAGCCTGAACTCCAAGAGTATCAGTACACAGCCTGGCTGACTCTCTCTGGCTGCTCAAAAACATTAACTTCTACCTGTACTTTTTTGTCTTTTCTACTAATCGAGAAAAGGACCTTCCATGTTATTTCTTACCTCCTTAGTTTCTTCCAAGGTGCTTAGTAACTTCCTGTAGATGTTGTGGAATTACGGCATTCTGCATGGAGCAGATCATTTTCATGCTTGCTCATCCCTTCAAAGAACTGGGGTGGATTTGAGGCATGGTTCAGGACTAAAACCATGCTGGTGGTTCTGCAATAAAAATTACCCCTATGAAGATCTCTGATAATTCTAAAAGTTTCCATGAATTTGCTGTTTTGTAGTTGTTGAGATTCTTGTCGAGTCCCTTATTTAATTTAATTGCACCACACATCACTTTCTATTCCTGTGGTGTAGACACCAAGCCAGAAATTGGCTCCACTACAGTTAATGATTTTGTATTTCCATATATGAGTGTCATTAGGAGATGGTACTAATAAGTCTTCTCTGTTGACATGCTCAGGTTTGTTCAAAGCCTTTCGTTACAGACACTCGGTTCATCTTTATGAACAAGGGTTCTCGTGTTTAGCATTCATTCCTGAAAGAGAATTCCTGCCTTAAAAGAGCAGGTCATGAGCTGGAATGGGCAATGTTGTTATTGGTGAACATCCTGAGATCATTGATTCAGACTGAATTAGGTCAGTTTGTATGGCTGATATGAATAACTGAGTTCATATTAACAATAACAGGTGAAACGTATGCTCATGTTTTAAAAATAAATTAAAATTTTTATGTGTAAAACTCAACAACAACAAAAAAAGGGCAGCTTCTGGAATCTTTTGTTCCACAGCAGTCCCTGGGGTGCTCTTGCTCTGTGTATCAAATGCTTTCTGTGTGCACTGGTGGAACTGGGAAACAAATAAAATAACCAAATCCCATCACTTACCCTGTCCTGAAAGTTTATTAAGCCAATTTGAGTGATGCATTGAAAACATAATTTAATAGTAATTTTTAATGGATTGTATTTTGCAAAATTGAAACCCAAAACTTAACTGAAACATTGGAACAAGAGAAGCCTAGACTGTGCACCTCTCTGTTCCAAGTCAGCTTCTCCCAGATTCTCTTTCTGAATTTAATGTGAAGTCACTCACCTGGAAAAAGCAATCAGCCTATTTAAGGATGAGTCTTTTAAATGTTGGATTGCCTCTTTGGCATTTTGAAGAACTTTTTGGATATGCGGATGGGATGCGGGGCTCATTATTTTTGTGCAGCTGGTCTCTCACTGACTCTCGCAGGATATTCTGAGAGGGTTCACAGTGACTGCTACCTTAAAGATGGGATGGTCACTTGGTTTAGCAGTTCAGGTATTCACACACAAAGCGTGAATTCATGTGTAGTTGCCAATTATGCAACATAATGAAAAATCAAAGTATTACTGCTTAAGCTGTTTGTATTCTGAAAAACCACATTTGATATTCCAAGTCTAAAAGAAATCTTTATGATGCTTATGTTTCTTACCTTCGTGCTGGAACTGACTCAAAAAATAGTTGCAAAGCAAATATTAATTGTTTTTTGTGAACTTTAATATCTAACATGGGAAATACGCCATTAGAAACTTAGCATTCATAAATCCCTCTCTCATACATGGCTTTTGAATGACAACTTTAGAACTGCTTGCTATTCAGTCTTTAAATATTAGATTTTTTTCTTGCAGCATAAAGTGACTGTTCTTCAGTAAATGTTGTCTTTTAAGAATCTGTTGTGTTTTACTGTGGGTGAATAATTGCTGTGTCCTATATATTTGTACTTGAAAATAGCTTAAAGAGCTCTAATTCTTACTATTTCAGCCTGGAGTTGTGGGGTATTTTGAGTTCAATGCTTCACCTCAGCCACCTGGTTATTTAACATTCTTCACATCAGCATTGCATTCATTAAAGAAAGGTAAAAGCTTCATTTTGATAATTTAAGGCATCTGTGAATGAGTTATGTATAAGGGCTTCAGTAGTTTTTTGCAATATTTTGTAACTTGAGAATTAATCCCTTCTGTGCGTTTTTGATGTTGATCTAATGATGAGACTGTCTCATTCCAGTGTGAGGATTGCTTACATAAAAACCTTATTACGTGCTCAGCCATCATGGAAAACAGTGTATGACAGGCTGCTGTGCCAGGATGCACTGGGATACAGTTTCCTCAAAAACCCACGGGGTGTAGCTGCAACCCTTACAGAACCACAATCACATTAGCACTTCATTTCAGTGGAATCCAGAAGTCTTTGGTCTTGTGCAGCATGTGCAGTGTCAGAGGCAGTGGCATGAATTGGACTGTCAGTGCTTGGTAACTGCACCCAACAAAGTGCTTCCCTGGATGGAGTTACAGAGCTGGCACAGGGCAGCATGAGGGGAAGGGCTTTCTCCCCCTCTTGTTTTGCATTAATAGTGTAAAAAACAAAACCTTTGTGTTCAAACATGCAAACTTTGTATATGATGAACACCTCCTTTTTGGATTGTAAATTCTGTATTGGACTTTCATAATATTAGGATTAGCACATTTTATGCATATTCCTTCCTGTTGGCAAATAGAGGAAATTGATACCAGTATTAATATTCCATGTTACTGTGCCACTGACGTTATATAGAACCTGTTCTGTTTTGTTCTGTGATTTCATTTATATGTTGGGACAGTTCCTTGCACCATAAAGATGGGATGCAATCTATCTTTGTGTGTGCATATCTCTAAATAGAGAATATATATTTATAAATAATACATATTTACTGTAAATGTACGTAATTTAAACAGTGCTCATACATACGTATCATCGTGGCTTTTGAGAGGCCGTAAAACATAGCAAGGTGCATCTATGATACTCTAATAAGGAAATCAAGAAATTGGGCAATTCAGGTTGTGAAGGGAGTGCTCTAAGGCTTTCAGGGTGTGTAATTGTGTTTCAAAGCTGGCAACGTGCCCTTCCAGATTACCTTGGGACGCTGCGCTTCGGAGTGGTCACGGACAAGCGCGTGGCAGAGCAGATCTCCCTGCAGCACTCGGGCAGCGTGTACTTGCACAGACATGCCAACACATCCCTGGTGAGTGCTGCAGTTTGATGGGGTGGCTCTGGCACGGCACGTGGAGATGAAGCTCTGTCATAGTAAACCAGGAGGAAATGGTTCACAGAGCTTTAGGACACAGGATGTTTAAGGAGAATGATTTTGTACAGTAAATGCACATTTTCATTCAACCTGTCAGCAGCTGAGACCCCAGGTGATCACATCAAAACTTAAAAACCCAGGCACTTCAGAAATCCCCATACAAAGACCTTCTCCTGAAGCTTCTACCTCTTTCAGTGGATCAGAATTAGAAGGGTGCTTGAGTGAGGATATGGACAAAGAGATTTTGTGGTGGGATAGAAGAAATAGTGAAAACTGGCATTTTGGTTTAAAGATATGACATGACACTGATTAGAAAAATCACACAAATTAAATCAGCTGAGTTTAATAATAACTCTTAATCCATGTGTCTTGTTTTTTGGAAAGCTAGGGCTGAAAATATTGACTTTAAGATTTGCTCTTTGGCATAGAGACCTTACCTACCCATAGTACTGTCATGAGTGGAAACTCTGTGAAGATAGTATTGTGATGTGGATTTTATTTGAGGCTAGGGAAAACATGGATTTTTCAGGTGAAATAACAAAGTACATAAAACAACGATTGTCTATGCAAATTATTTAAGATAAACTTGCCTTAATTTATTAAAATTGATCCTAGCAGCTGTGAGCACTCTTTATTACGCATTTCAGTAATTCAGTAATTTTATGATGCGTTCAGGAATAAGAAGTACCAGTTTTAAATGCAGTCTTAATGTTTGGGTCTTAAAAGGCTAATTTAAAATGAGTTAATATGGTGAGTTAGTAATGAGAAGAAATGTTCTAACATGTTCTAATGCGGGAATACCAACTTAGGGCTCTTTCAGTTACAAAAAAATATTGTACTATTGAGAAAAAGTCAAGATTATAAAGATCTAGTAAAAGACAGAGGAGCTTCCCTGGTAGAATCCTTTTTGCTTGTATGTGGTACTGTAATCTGATGAGCATCTGGAAGGATTTTCCAAAGGGAAAGGGTATATGAAATGCTAAAGTTTGCTGACTAGTGTCTAATGTAACATTTAGAAAGAGAATTCTAGTCATTCCAGTAACAAAGCATGCCATACTGGAGAACTGCATTCATTACTAAACCGAGTGAGGACACAGAACTCTGCTTTTCCCCGTTAAGATCTATCCAAAAGACATCCTGAACTACACTGCTGAGAACATCTGCAAGTGGGCTCTGGAAAACCGAGAGATGCTCATACGCTGGCTGAGACCTCATGGTGGGAAAAGCCTTCTTCTAAACAACGAGCTGAAGAAAGGACCAGCACTTCTCATATTTATACCTTACAATCCCTTAGCAGAAATTCATCCTCTTTTAGATGAAGTAAGTGAAATAATTTTTTCTTTTTTACTTCAAAAATAGTAGAACTTGAGAGCCGTAGTCAGGGATCTGAGCTTAATTATGATAGATACTTTATTTCACTGCTTGAAGTATCCAGTTTTGTTCAAAACCACTTTCTCAGACCATATTATCACAACTTCCTTACACTGGTTTGCATCCCACACATCCCACGTGCCTTTGTCTCATTCAGCAGTGGTTTCAACTCCTCCTTTTCGAGGTGATTGCTGTGTGAGAGATGCAGATCTTTGCCAGCTGGAACAGAAGACTTGTGTGTTTTGTCCACCCCATTCTGTTTTTCCGTTCTTACTGTCTTTCCAGAGGTGCTTGTGCAAGGAAGAACAGACCTTTCGTAAAACCAGTGTTATTTGAAATAACAGCCTAATCAAAAAATGACTCAGAACCACTCTGATTTTTATATCCTCTACGTTCCGTAGTCACCTTCCAATTTTCTCTTCCTCTGCCATTGTTTGCAGTCTGAACTGCCTAGGACAGGAGTTTGTGTAGCTGTGCAGAGCGGAGATAGGGAAACTAACTTGGCTGAAAACTAGTTTTTTTGTCCCTGGGCTGTTCTGCAGCTGGAACCTGTCATCCCATTTAGTGTCACAGGAAGCTGCACATCCCAGTGGTGATCGCATCACTCAGGACAGTGTGGAACAACAGACAAGCACCCGTGGAAGACAAAAAACAGGGCTAAGTTTGGGTGATAGTGCTGACTTGCATACATGGCACCTGTGTCATGTGGAATGTGCAGTTTCCACAAGGAGACCTCATTAATATCTCAGTGTCTGAAGCAATAAGGAAGAAATGAAAACTACTTGTGGTACAATATTTAGCCAAAGTAAAATAGACAATAAAAGCTACACTAGACTGTTACAAGATAGGGTTGGAGAAGTCTTTGCCTGGAACAGAACTGCTTTACTCTCATAGTGACTGGTCCTATTTTTGGCAGACAATTCAATGATGGTTGTTTCATTCACAGATGAAACATTCTAGTAACAGGTACCACTTACCTAGATCAAATGAATGCAAAGATGTTCTGTTTCAGATTTCATTCTGCTAAATAACAGTGTTTATCAAAATGTGAAAAGAGATACAAAATATTCCAGTTGCTCTTGCATAGCTTCACTTTGATAGAGAAATATTACGCAACTTGTTTACCATGGGCAGAGCTGTTCACTGCAGCCAGCCCGTGGGTTTCATCAGGCGGTGAAACCACTTGGCTGAATGGCAGTTGCAGAGAGCAAAGCTCGCAAGTTTTATGTTGGAAGTTCTCGGAGCAAAATTATTTTCTGCTCCTGGCTCTCTGAAATGAGCTTGATAGTGCCGGTCCTGCGACACAACACCCCTCCTGGATGTGACACTTCAACATCCCTTTGATAATTACATCAACTTCTGTCCAAGTGCTTCTCTGTAAGCAGGCTATGTCTGTTCTGTATTTTGTTTAATGTGATAATGAGGATGAAAGGTTTTTTCATTTTCCTTTCTTGTATGTTCTGTTATGTGTCTCCTAGAAAGGGAATGCCTTCTATGGTCCATACACATGCCTTTTTCTCTGCTTGTTTGCCCTTGGGTATGAAAAGCAAAATGGTGATGCAGCACAGCAGTGCTGGCACTGAGTGGCAGGGGTGGCTTCCTTTTTTATTTCTCCTCCCAATAAGTCATGTTACGATATGCAAAATACACTTGCAGGGTTGCAGCTCTATGCCTGTGGTTGGGAGAATAAAACACTGCTTCAACACTCTTAGTGATTGTTACAAAATCTCTGCACCACCTCTACCAGAAGAAGTCTCTATTCCCTTGTCATATGGGAATGCTTTTTTTATTTCCTCCTCGTATTGGAAAATAAGGGAAATTCAGGCACTTGTATTCGTTAATGCTTCGTGTAGTGGGATTTAACCATAAAATGTAGTGTTACTGCACTGCAATAAATATGATGCAAAGAGGACCTTGAGATCAGTGGTGGACTGAATATTGTAAAGTGACATTTGGTTTTTCTGTGTGTTTAATGCTTATATGCTAAAATATCTGAGAATTTAAAGCCAGATACCCATTTTTTTGAAAGAATGCAGATCAGTCACCTTCTGAAATTCTGTCTGTAATTGCATATACTTGTTAAACCTGCAAGGGAGAGACACATTTGAGTGAACTGTGCACAGTTAATCTTGATTTTTGGGTTTTTTTGCTTTCTTTTGTTTCTCCCCCATAGATTACCAAAGTGGCCTTGGAATACCACAAGTGTAACAAAAGCCAGGCACCTGAGCCAGATCTTCAGCACTTAGGAGACACTGATTCACCAGCTTTTGATTCCTCTGTAAGAGATGCACACCTGAAATTATCGGAGACCTTTTCCATCACCAAGTACCCCTGCTGTAACACGGTGGTGCTTCCACAGTGGCATTCCATCTCCAGAACTCACAATGTCTGTGAGCTCTGCGTTAACCAGACTCTTGGGGTCAAACCAAATAAAGTCCATGTGCCACACTGTAACTTTTTAGAGATAGAAGCAGCTTTGGACTCTTTCTACCTCCAGGAACATACCTTTTTTCAAGTTATATCAAACACCATAGAGTGCAGCAATTTCTTAAGTTTCTATAGTCCCTTTAGCTATTACACTGCATGTTGCAGGACAGTAAACAGGCATTTTTTAAGTTTCATTGGTTCTGAGAAGACCATCTTTCAGACCCCCAAAGTAGCATTTTCTTCCCATGGGAAGAAAGATAACACCCAATTTTCTATTCCTCACATTGAGGATAGGAATTGCTTTATTCCTGACCTTAATATTAGTAGTATGAACATTACTGGTCTGAGCTGCAGGACCAACAAAACCTTGAATCTCTATCTACTGGATTCAAATCTTTTTTGGATATATGCAGAGAGACTAGGAGCATCAAGATCTACTCATCTTAAGGAATTTGCTGCCATTGTTGACATGAAAGAAGAAGTGCACTATGTCCTGGATCAAAATCAGTCACTTGCTGGACCTACCCTAGGTACGGTATCCACTATCCAAATGCTTCAGTTAAGAAAACTATGTTTCCAAGTATGCCATGTTGAAAAGAGAAATTATAGTCAATATTGTGGATTGTAGTTTATTCTGTTCTATTTAGTAGTTAACCAAGCAGTTATGAATAATTCTCTTGGCTAGAACAGAGTCATGTTCTGGGTGACATAAAAGCTAAGTTCCCTATACCAAAAGTAACTTGCTTCCAAAGAAGTGAACTTCAGAATGTGTGATTCTTGACTGCCTGATGCATTGAAGGAATTGGGAAAATCTAAATTAATTTGCTTGTGGGGAAAAAAATAACTGTGCATCTAACATATTTGATATTACAGAAGACATTTGTGTATTAATGGTGGTGTCGATGTTTACTCAGCTGTTCTGTGTACTAAAATATCCCAGAATTTTGTGAGATACTGCCCACTTACCAGCAGAGACTTCTTTATTCTCTTGTCCTCTGAAACCAACTTAAATTATTGTAAACTGATTTTGAAAAGTGTATCTATTTTCAAGGTAGACCTCTGAGGTGGTTGTGCCCACATCTGTCAATGCTCTTATTTCCTGTCTGAATCGGAGGAGAAAACAAAAAACAAACAAAGCAAACAAAAACACAGGGGAAAAAAAACAGGGAAAAAGAATAAACCAGAAAACAACAACCAACCCAAGGACTGCAGTTCTCATTTACTTAAGACAAAACGTGCATTTATTTGCCTGTCCTGCTGAGGTGCAAAACTGAGGCTACCTTTGGGAAATACTGGGGTTCTTAATGTTACCTCCGTACGTAAACATGGAAGGAAATTCAGCTGAATGTAGTATTAGAATAAACAGTTCAAGAAGGTATATCAGAGTAATTCTAATGGCAATGACATTTCCTTCTTGCCATAAATCCAAGTACTAAAGGAGACACGGCATAGAACGAATAGCCGTGTTCTTATTGAGGATCACATCCAGCCCTGTATCTTGTCTCCGTCCCAACGCCCCAGGAAGAGTCTGGACAAACAAACAGAAGCCTCAGTGACCATAAAAGGATGCTTAGGAAATATTAAGATCAGAATGAGGAGATAGAAATTTCCTTCCCCTTTCTGCTCCCGGTACTTTCTGTCCTGAACATTTTTCAGGTCACAGGATTTCCCGAGCACGGTGAGGGTTTCTCCGCTGAGTAAGACTCAGAATATTTCTGCTCCGTCATTTGAACGTCCAGAAACCTTTTGCTTCCACATATTTTGTCCAGGAGTCATTGTGATTTATGCTTGTGTTGTTTCACATTTTTTTAATTTTGTTTTACTTCCTTAAGCTTCTTAACTTTTTAAATTTTATAGAAACAAAACAGATCAGCGTTTAATGCTTTTAACAGATGTCAGTCTTTAGAGATGGTTTCTAAAAATTCAGGAATGCGTCCTTTCAGTTACTACTTAATCATGCACAGATGGTCCAGATCTGGAGATCTAGAAAGAAATCCTAGTTTGGCCTAGTGTGAGAATTTAATGAAATGCTGAGTAGCAAATATAAAATTAAATGTGCTACTCTTTGCATTTCAGAGATAAACTTGATGATCTGGGGTTTCTTTATGTCTGTACAAAAGTGCAGGTTTTACTTGGACCTAGTTTTTGTACTGGAAGCACAAGTTGTTTCTATTTGATCAAACAATTAGTTTTATTGGTTTTCATATTATACTTTTTGCCTTGAACTTTTGTTCTTATTGAATACTCTTACTTTTTAATGCATAGAATAATATTTCTCTATCCAAACGGAAAATAAGGATATTGTCAACACCTTGCAGCAATTTAGACAACATGGTGTAGGCTCAGTGTAGCTGAAGGTAGTTGAGGGCTTTGGAGCTTATTTTATATTTTTACCAGTGGCCAGCTACTTGTTAAACATCTTAAAACTAAGGAGGAGGCTGAATGAAGAGGAAGGTGGTGACTGATAGACAAAACAGGGCTGGTCAGGTTGGCCTGGGAAGAGCAGGGTATTTAAAGGTCAAAAGAAAAGGAGAACTGCAGAGAAAGTAGTTAAAACTGGAAGAATAAATGCAGATAATCGTGGACCTAAGTGGAGCCTTCAAGATAATGTAGGAAGCAAAAAATGGAGAGGGGATATTATTTGTGACTTAGCAGGTATGTGGTTAGATGAGAAGAATAGAGAATTGTTATTATAGTACATCGAACAGGGATAAAAGCAAGATTAGAGGCTAGTGTGGCAGGTGAAATTACTGTAATGAGAAAAAAACAAAAACAGTGAAGCTTTATCTTGTTTTCACATTGGTTGTGGTTACTCAAGAGTTGATACCAAACTGTCAGAAATTATTGACATGAAACCAGGTATTTGTATTTTCTCTTGAAGTTCTTCTGAATTCCAAAGTAAAAGCTGCCAAAATCACCCCTGTGGAACTAACTTTGTTATGTATCAATTTCATTTCAGAGAACTTCATTAAAAATTTCAGTGTCCTCTACAGCCCCTTGAAAAGGCATCTTGTTGATGACCCTTCAGCCCATTTCCAAGAACAGCATGTGATCACAGAAGTGACTACTCACACCTTTCATGAGACTGTGTTTGTGAGTGAGAAGGTACAGCCTTGTTCCTCCAAAGGTTTCTTGCATATCATTGCACAGATTTTAATGAGGGGGTCTCAGTCTTGTATACTATTGATATGCTCTTCTTATTTGTAACGTAAGGTATTTTATAAGAATTTGAAAGTTTTCCAATTGCGTGCCATGAAATTGCTTCACGTAAGGTGTCATCCTGAACAGGAGTGAAATTACTTTGATTTTTTAAGTATGTGATTGTAAGGTTTAATATCCACTGTTGTCCAAGCCTGCAGTGAATGCCTGCAGCTCCAGCTGGTTTCCAGCAGCCCTCACTCCTGCTTCGATAGTTAGAGGCAAAAAGCAGAAGTTTAAACATCATCTTTTTTTCTTTATTTTTAATTTCCAGGTGAAGTAGACAGTCACTGTTAAATACACAGGAATTTAAGATTTCAAAAGGGTCTGGGGAAGTGTAGTAAAGTTTGGTTCATTTTCACTTAAAGGGAATAATCCTAAACTAAATCATCTTCTCTGTTTTGTCTCTATGGGAAGAGAATTTCCCAAGAATTTTTGTGTGTTAACTCAGTAGTCAGAGGACATTGGTAAATAGCTTATAACAAAGGTTATTAATATTAGGATATAGTTTACTTTCACATTTTATGGGTTCTCAGTTTCAGCTGTTGTGAAAGTAGTTCTTTCTGGAGATTAACTGCAATAGATAATCAAACTCTTCTCCATTTCGTTTTCCAGAATGTCTTGCTGCTCTATTATTCACAGTGGTGTGGATTCTGTGCTTCTCTTAATCACATCTTCATTCAACTTGCCCGGCTTTTGCCTCCAGATAATTTCACTGTGGCAAGGTAAAAAAGATTCTAATTTCCTCTCTCCAGAATAATGTGAGATCATTGAGGTTGTCAGCCTGGACAACAGGTTTTTTTTCTCTCTGTAGTCTTGCAATAGTGGATGGGAATGTCATTGCTTAATTTCTCTTTGAACACAGTATTTTGTTTTCCTATGTATAAATCTGGCGGCTTTCAGTCTCACTGCAGTAGTTATCCGGTTTAATTAAAATGAAATTTTAAACCATGCCATTAACCTTGAAGCTTCCTAATTTAAATAAGGGAACCAATAACTTTTCCCTGTGTCTGATAATTTGTAGCAAATATTAATATGCAGTTCTGCTGTACTTGAGAAGTTGTTTGAGACAGGTAAAATGCATTTTGTTGTGAGTTAATGCTGGTGGGCAGCTGAGCATCACCCTGCTGCCTGTGCACTCCCTCTGCATGCCCAGTGGGACAGGGGAAGAGGAAGGAGCAATAAAAAGTCAGTTAAATATCTGCAGTCTCATCTCCTGTTTATAATTGCAGCTTTATTCCCACAGATGCAATGCTGTTCTCAAGTCTACACCCCTGCTCTTACCCGACTTTGAAATTCCCTCATTTGCTCCAGTATTTTCACTGCAGTGTAACTAATGTGATCATCTGTTTTTTCTGAAATACATTTTTTGTAATTAATAAGAACTTTGTGATCACAGAAACTCTAAAATGCAGATAAAAATGTAACAAGCAGCTGACCAAGTGTTTCATTCACAAAATCTTGTGTTCCTTTCTGCACAGAGCTTTAGGAAAAAAAGGTACCATTAAGAATCTGCTTGTTCTTGGAAGAAGCAAAAGTAATTTACTCCCCAAACTACTTGAGGAGACAGTATTAGGAACACATTAATGAATAGAAATAACTTCAGTCTCCTGTTGAAACTGTTAGGCGGGTCTGTCTGAGAGAAGGAAGGTGTGTACACAGTGAAGGTGTGTACACAGTGAGTAACTGCAAGTTAACTGCTGGGGGAGAGCACTTGGAATACTGATCATATTTTTCTAGGAATAAAACTCTCACAGATATTTGTCAAACTTAGATTCATCATCTGAATCTTAGTAATTAATTCTGCTGACTCATACACACAATGTATTTTTGACATAACATGTTTAGGCTTACTTTCACAGGTACTTTTATTTCCTTCTTCCCAATCCCTAAAATGGTGTTTTAGAAGAAAATGCCTGTTCTCTTCATCAGTGTGTCTTTTCTTAACAGAATTGATGTAACTCGAAATGACCTTCCATGGGAATTTATGACAGACCGTCTCCCAACCATTTTATTTTTTCCTCATCAGAGGTAATGTAATTTTTTTCCGAAGAGCAACAAGAAATTTTGACAGCAAAAGGCAAACTGCTCCTTGCAATGCCTTTCAGATGCTGGGACACATTAAGCTACTGCTTCCAGGAGAATATATATAGGTTCAAAATAGTAATTTCCCATCAGGCAGCTCTCTAGCTCAGGACTTAAATTCTAACAATGCAGGTGGAATTAGGAACACTTAAATGTTGTCCTTCAACTTACAAGTATTAGTGTCAGGATGCTCTGATCACACCTGCCCCACAGTAGTGCAACCGCATGTACTTCAACCTCATAGCCATGATCCCCTAAGTGGGATACTTTCTGGTTTTAAGAGGAAAATATGTTTTCTGCGATTTGACAGAAATTTTTTCTCAAATACCAATCCCAAGCAGAGATGTTTACAGCACTCAGACTGCAGTACAGGTAGAAGAGTTCACCAGAAGAAAATCTGTGTGATCTGTCTTTATTGCATGAGTTTAGGTTTCTCTTAGCTGCTGTACTAACCATGCTTGATTAAAAAAACCCATCAAGATAACAAACTGATCAGCAGATGCCTCGATAAAATTATCATTGCTTACCTATTTGAATGTTTTACTAATGACTTACTAATGTCTTTATAGGAAGGAGCAGAGTGTGAAGTTCCCTGAAGACTTTTCAGTTAACCTTCCTAATCTCCTTAAATTTATTTTACATCACTCAAGTCTTTCTTCATCAGAGCCCTGTACCAAAGAATGTCAACATAAAGAGTCAGTTCTCCAGCAAGGACACATCTCACACTTAGAGAGAGAAATACAGAAGTTAAGGTCAGAAATCAGTGCCCTTCACCAGGCCCATGGGCAGCTGGAAGCACAGCTTTCTGAAGCTCGGAGAGAGGAACAGAGACTGCAGCAGCAAAAACACACGCTGGAAAAGCAGCACAAGACTCTGCAGCTCCACAGTGAGCAGTTACAGGCCACATATGACCAGAAGAATCAAGAATTGCTAGAAATGGCTGAAAAGCTTCAAGAATTAGCTGAGGCATCAGAAAACCTCCTTAAAGAGAATGCTTTACTGAGAATTCTGGTAGCATCGAGGGAAGGAAAGCTACAGAGCAGAGATGAAATGAAAGAACCCCTTCAGTCCGAGCAAACACTTCCTGAAGATAACAGCATGTCTCCTTCAACAGCTACTGCTGCAGCAGAGGAAGAAAGGACTGATAATATTGGTACCACAGAGACAGAGCACAGTAGTGGAAACAGGACACAATGATTGCTTACATAAAGTCAAATGTTTGGGTAGGTATTTATGCAAATTTTATTGACATTCATTGTAAATAAAGACTTTTCCCCCCCACGATCTAGAAAAAGAAAAATCAAAATGGAATATTTTTGTATACTTGAACAACTTATTAGATACCCCCACGTTAAGAGAAGAGGAGAATGGAAAACACTTTCTGCACTTTACTATTGCACTAACTTGCAAACACCTATCCATTTAATTTAAATATACTGATTTTTAGGGGCAACAGTGTGAAGCACCTCTGATTAAGGACCAGTTATTTTTCACTGGCTTTCTACAGCTGCTAAAAGAGAAATCAGACCTTTGATTTATACTTTTCCATAATTTCTGAAGTTTGCCCTTTACACTGCATTCTCTTTGCTGAATTAAAATAGATACTTCATGTGTGTAATCAGTAAACTTGAATGGACAAAGTCATCTTGCTACAACTGTTCTGTTCTAGAACTTCAGCACTTTGTATCACTTTTGTATCTCGGTATTCTGATTGTCCTGAAACCCACAAGAGCCATGTGTGAACTGTTCTCTACTGAAAACTAAAGAAAGTCTTACTGAATTAATCCTTTTCTCTTTGATTTACAAGAGGTCTGGAATGCAGCAATTTAAGCATACAGATCTGGCTATACATGCAAGTCTCATGAGACTAGTATCCTAAAAGAGCACATATCAGGGTAGGAACACCTATCAGCTGTACCCCATATGTTGTACTCAAGAGGCAACAGCAGGAGCTTTTTGCTACTGACAGCATTCATTCTGCTTCAAATTACAGCCTTCAATTTTTAAAAAAAAAGGCAGATGTAGCACTAAAAATGCCATTCAACATCTTAGCGTAGGAGACAAGACTTTTTTTCTAGGCCATTACTGTGTTGCATATAGTTAAAATTCTCAAGCAAGCCTTGCTAGACCTTAGTTACTCCATATGTAGAGGTATAAGAAGCAAGTTTAATGCTTCCTCTAGAGCTGAATTAAGGCTAGAAAATTAAGTGTTTAAAAATACCAGTATGCAAAGGAGGCCATTTACAAAGTAATAGAAAACAGGCAGTGGCCTCAAAGCATGGTGTGCCTACACTAAGAATTTAGAACATGTAAGCTGCCATTGGTTGCTCAGTGTTGTCCCCCCTCCTCCCCTCAAACCTTTGAGGGTCCAGAACTTCCCATTTAACATATTTTTACAGTTCCTACAGCTGAACCCTAGCACAGAGCAGGAAATGTATGTTGTAATGTGAAAGGACTGGGCCCTTGGTACCTAAAAACTTCTATAAGCTGTCTGTCAATCTCCCTTGCCCCTGTTATTAAGGGTGGGAAAGATTGAAGCTTCTCTTGTCGAAGTACAGTTAAATCTAGGGAGTTATCTACAAGATACATTAACTGAATTCTACAGTTGACTGTTTGTCTGTGGACTAAAATGCCTTTTTATAACAGGCTGTTAACATACACCCACCCTACACTCTATGTGCTAAGCACACAAACCAGGGTTCTAGGAAAAATTCATACTAGTTGCACTTAAGCCCATTTTGATAAGTAACCACTTCTGCAGTTTCAGCACGCAGACCTACAGAAGAGAAAAGCCTGCTCTACTGCCATTTCCAACTCCTGAAAACCTTCTGGACCATCCCTGAGGGTTCAGTATCCATCATTAGTTCCCAGGTTGGAATCCATCAAAGTGGCAGCTTCCTTGCAGTACCTACATAGAGAACTCAGTTCTAGCAGCCAAAAGCTTAACCTACGTAGCTGCAACTAAAGGAAATCACTTCCTTTCTTGTAGCTCCTGTGTTTCCTCCCCCAGCATATTACTGAAGGCTTATCCCTACTTTTCAAAGAAAGTACTCTGCACCAGTCCAATAAACTTAAAAAGTAGGACTTCTGACTTCACAGCTGTGCTCTCAATCTAGTAGCAGAAGCAAGCTCTGACTGCAGATTTGGTTTTGAAGGTCTGGAATCCCCTCCATGGTTGTGGTTCAGGAGACCCCTTGCGTATTATATACAGTTGTGTATTATTCCCATGTGCTGCAGAACACAAAGCAAAAGTTTCTGGTAGCCTATTTACAGTTCACAGTTGTAAAGTAGTTCACATTACAGTAGTAGCTCCATCAAAACAGGCTCAGCTAAACATTCAAGTAACAAAAACTGCTAGTAGTCTCTTCACACCAATATATCCCTGTGCCCATTGCCAGCAATGGACGCTATGCCAGACGAGTCAGCTCCGGTCACAGAGGAATGAGGGTACACAGCTGATGCAAAGTGCAACTTCTCAGTGCATGCAGTTGCAAACAAAGCTTATTTAATTCTCATCAGGGTGTCTTCTGATGAGTAGTGTGCACATGACCAGGTTGTTCACAGTATAGGGATTCTGCTGGTTACACACGCCCATAGTCCATCGACACCTGTTGCTCCAGGTTAGCTGTGAACTTCTGTGCCATTGGGAGTTAGCTTGGCTTTCCTCTCCACACAGGGTCCTTTAGCAGAGTACTGCACCAGCAGAAAGGGCTCTTTGGTTTCTCCCTCGCCCACAATGCTTTCCTCATCCTCAGACTGGCTGATCTTCTGCAGCCGCAGGTAGCACCAGCAGCCCAGGATCAGGGCCCCCAGCGCCGCGATGGCAATCAGGATCACGATCACAGTCACCACGCCCGTGGTGGGGCTGTGATCTGTAATGGACATGGCCAGGATCTCACACTGTGCACTTCCTTGGGGAGATTCTTCTGTCCTCACTGTCAGTCTTGCTGCATCTTCAAACTCCTGCAGTGGAAAAAATAAACAATGAAGTTGTGCAGTTTTACCATACTCAGCAGCATTAGATTCAAGGCTGATATCCCTCACAACGGCACATGACCCTCTTGCTTCACTGCTTTGTGCTGCTCACAGTCAGGGAATCTTGTTTCAGCTCTTGACATGCATGTCAAGATAGCACATGGTCAGCCTAAGAGGTAATTTTTACTCAGAGATGTGAGACAAGACAGCAGGCTGTATGATATGCAGTTTAGTATAGGGAGATTTAAGACCATTTGATACAAATGCTGTATCACGGGTAAGATCTCAAATCCATAACAAGCTAGCAATTCAGCTACCTTTAGTTTTTCTCAAGAAATCCTAAAGAAATGGAAAATTTGAGAATCTGGCTCTTTTTAACATTTAAGTAATAAACCCCAAACTGACCACACAACATCCCCTCAGCAGAGCTGTGTGCCCACTGCAGCCACAGAGGTGTATGATTTGTCATAATCACCTTGGTTCCATGATGCTTACTCAACACAGGGTGATCAGCTGAGGGTGATTAAGAGTGACTTTCATGTAGTTCATTTTCCTCAGGGCATGTCTGAACAGCAGCACTGTTTGTTTGATGCAGCCAAACCAGTACAGCATCAGCAGAAAAGAGTTTACTTTGCTTCTCATGCAGGCACTGCATGGCCACGCTGAGGCCTCTTCTGCAGCTTCCACCTTTTGGCATCAGTGACAACCTACTGTTTCTCTACAGCAGTTTGGTGCAGCATATAACCTTATGTTACACAGCTCCTGTCACCTCGAAAATAGCTTTTAAAAGTGGAAACCAGCATTGCAGACACTACCCCTCTGGCAGTCTTTGAGTGGACAGCATCAGCTGTATAAACTATGAAACTGCGTATCTGTAGCACCCTCTGTACCACCAGGATCTTTTGGCAGTCTCGGTTCAGGATGCATTAGACTGACTCACACAGAACAATGTTTAGTCCAAATTTGAGTGCAACACAACAACTTAGAGATTCCTCTTAAAAATCTCTCTTGGCCAGATCCACAGGTTTTTACCCTTTAAAGTTCCAAATGTTTTTTATTTGATTAAAAATTCAAAGAATTTAATTTCTCAATGAGATAAAGTGTAGATGCCATTCCTTCTGCAGGCATATCCTCCTCTTTGGTTTCTGTGTTGTTTTCTAGACACACAACTCCAGCCTTGCTACTCTTTCCACTAGCAACTGACTGAAATCCAGATTAAGCTGCCTCCATAGTCCACTTCTTGATAGGAGAAATGCTGCATTCTGTAGATCCTCTTAAACTTATCTAAAGGAGATAAATAGTTTTCAGGCTCACTTTCCCCTTAAAGCCTACCTGAGCTAAAACCCATGAGCACAGCAGGAGCAGCACGGCCTTCATTTATCACTTTTACTGTAAGATATTATGAGCTGTAAATTCCCAATCCTCAAAGGGATTGCTAACACCATCCATGTATATTCAGTGGCACTTCTGGTGCTGTGTCCCTTCCCACCACACTTGCTATCAAAACAAGCATCAACCATATTTACTCATTAGTGAGATTAGTCAGATTCACTGCTGGGTACTCCAAATAGCCTATTTCAGTCCTTATGGCAATCAAGCAGTGAAAACACCAGCTAGAATCCATTTTCCCATAAATAACTGCTTCTTTTCTCTTTTTGCCTAATACCAGCTTCTACTCAAAGATTTCATTTGTGAGGTTTTATTATCCAATTCAGAAGCTGTAACTACAGGACAAACAGGCAGTTTAAACTGGAGAAGGCTGTTAGGGGACAAATGCAATGGAAGGCTGGCATTAGCTTCTAAACCAAGTTTCTCAATATTACAGGCATTCTGCTGGTACGTTCTCTATTGTTAATATCTGCAGGCATGTTTCCTACAAAAAATACTGCTACTGTTCAAAGCAAAGCTATAGGAAGAGGCTTCAAAAGCAAATTACTATAGTTCACCCAAATACAGCGATTTCTTCACCAAGCAGTTATGTTCAAAGTGCACATTATTAAGTGTTTGGGCTTTATTTTTTTTGGTGGGGAGAAGGGAGGTGAGAGCTATTCTATTACAGTATTCCACCTCAAGTAAGGTGAATGAGGCAGGGTAAAGGAAATGAGAATAAAGCTACCAGAGTGACCTTCAGGTTAAATCTGAAAAAAATTAATAAAGACTGCTTAGTTAAAAAGCCTCCATTTTAAGAGACAGAAACAACAGCTTGTCATCAACATGCCTCCAATTGTGAAAAATGCTTTCTCCTGTATGTGCCAGTAAGATTACTTGAATGCTGCACACTCATCACAACAACATCCTCATTGCCAAGAGAAGACAAGGGGAAAACCCACTGGGGAAATCTGAGCTGTAATTCTACCACACACAAGTGTGTACAGCACCCACACTACCAGCCACAGAGAGCAAGGCCTTTACAATACACGAGTGCTCTGACTTCACCACTTCTGAATAAAAAAAGCAGGATCACTGTTATTCTTCATTAATTTCTGTTAATACCACCTCTTTCTGATAATGCCAAGTTACCTGGCAGAAGTTGGGACTTGGCCACAGGTTATTTTAGAAGCAGGGAGCTGTTTAGTAGATGGCTTCAATGCAAATCTTTTTCCAACCCTTATTATACTTCTGATAAGGAATAAAAAAGCAAAGAAGGCAGCTAAAAAAGTCTTTTCTGTGGCAAATTAGTCATGGACAGTATTCCAAGAACTTAGCATTCAAGCAACTGTTAGTAAAAAACCAATACCTAACCGTGTTGATAGAACAGCAGTTTCCACACAAGGTGTAGTAGTGGCTTAGACTAAATCAAGACTCATGTTTAAAGCTTTACACCAAGCTAAAGCACACAAGTTACTATTTTACAGAGCACAGTAAGATGGAGAGATGAGAGAGCAGCAGATACTTCTCAGACACAACCACAATTTCAAGAGCAGACAGAGCTTCTCAGAGGCACAGCAAGTGGAATAGGTTTATGCTGTAACTCCCTGTCAGACAAGTTAGCCAGTTAGCACAGAACTAGAAACAGGCTTCTAGTGTTAAAATCATGTTTGCTTCGGAGGCAATTGCATGGCTGGGAAAACATCTGTCAGACTGCAGATGTGTATCTATCAGTGTCACAATCCACACAGAGCTCTAATGACAGGTCTGTCCTGACATGATAAGAGTCACTTCTGACATTCCACTGCCAGCACTGACATGCTGTACACATCCTGTGGCACAGCTTCATTCTGATGTATTAGAAAAATTGCTTAGATGCCAACATTAAGCCTGCCAATTAAAAAGAAAACAAACACATTTTTCCATTTGCATTCAAGGTAGTTCTCCAAATGTGTTTTGTTTTTTTCCCAATGGCTCTAACAGCAGCTAGCAGCACCCATATGTTTCTGACAGTCAGGTTTTATACTCGGCTCAGATCTTCAGACAGCAAGTACCCCACACGTCAGTCACATACCTGCAACCAAGCAGCTCAGGAGCTCAGGTTAGGAGTCCTCTACGCCGTTTCACAATCACCTTGTTAGAAAAGCAAAGGTCACACTGGTTTTGGATCTTGTCTTGCGAGTCTTCCTCCTCGCTCCTCCCCTGTGGAGAGGGATCACATTGGTCTCCGGCTGCTCCGCATCCCAAGTCCCTTTCGCTCTTGGCTTCCCAGTTACATAATCGTGTCTAACCCTGAGCCTTTGCTCCAGGCGGGCCGGGAAAGACCCCTTACTGTTTCACCTACCTGCTGGTCAGGGCAAGAGTCTCACAAGTGGTTTGGAGCTCTTTAGGTCTATTCAAAAGCAACATCTACTGGCAGACGCAGATGCCTACACCCGCATTTGTGCCAGGAAAAGGAAGAGCAGGGGACAGCACGGTCACGCTGCAGATGCTCAGGGCGGGCAGCGAGGCTCAGCCCGAGCACCCTGCGCTGCCGCGCACCCCGGGCTCCCCAGGACGGGACC